>JAVKLA010000088.1:1404495-1415367 GCA_034782735.1 Sagittarius serpentarius
CCCCCCAGCCCGTGGCCCCGGGGGGGCGGGCCGGGGGGGCCGGAGAGAGGGGGAGGCAAGTGGGAGCAGCAACCAGGGCTCAACGAGCCCTGGGCACCCTTCGCGCCGGCCGGGTAATCTTTCTGCTTGGGGTTTAGCTTGGAAATCCCGGGGGAATCTTTGCTACATGGGGGTTGGGGGGGCTAAAATGCGTCCGGGTGTAAACCACGGCTCTCCCAGCCGGGATTTCCTCTCTCTCAGTTATCTGCTGGAGTTACGAGGCTCTAGGGGGGCAATGCCGCGGCAGGCACGGGGGGGCTGGTGGGTTATTTGCAGGGGGTGTTATTCAGCCGGCAGCCGGGAGCGCGGCCAGCCTTGGCCGAAGGATGCCTGGCAGCCAAAGCGGTGCCGGGGCAGCGGGAGCGAGTGGGAGCGAGCGGGAGCTCGGGGAGGCGATGAGGCGATGCTGCTCCCGCAGCTGCTAAATGGGGGTGCAAGGCTGAGGGGGGGGCCGCCTGGGGCTTTGGCCTCCAGCTCGGGGGGTGCTGCCAGCTGCTGGGCTCTGCTCGCAGCACACACACACCCCCCGGCAGCAAGTGACACAGTCACGGGTGGCGTGTCCCCTTGTCCCGCCGCAGAGGACAGCCCTGCTGCAATGCGGTTGCTGGCGCGCTGAAGGTGCCGGTGCCCCCCGCGTTCCGGGCCTGCGGCGAGCGGCGGTGGCTGGGCAGGTGCTGGGGGGGACGGGGGCTGCCGGGAGGAGAGCGGCACCGGGGAGGGGGCGGCCTGGGGGACGGTGGGGCTGGGCACGGGGATGGGGCTGCCTGCTGCAGGGTCTGTGTCCGCGTGTGTGCGTGCATGGGTGTACATGTGTGTGCATGCGTGAGCATGCATAGACGTGCGTGTATGTGTCCTAGTGCGTACATGGGCAGGCATGGGGCAGGCATGGCGGGGGGGGAGTGTATATGTGTCTGTGTCCCTCTGTGTGCGTGAGTGTGCATAGATGCATGTGTGTGCTTGTGCATGCGTGCATGGGGCTGTGCCCTTGGGGGGGCATTCATGAGTGCGTATGTGCACGTGTCCATGCACGCATGTGGATGCATGAGCATGCACAGATGTGTGTGCCCGTGTGTGCCCCTGTGTGTGCACGTGCATGCGTGAACACGCACGGATGCGTGTCTGTGTCCCAGTGTGTGTGTGCGTGTGCCCGCCGGCTGTGTGCATGCACACAGGTGTGCAACTGTGCACGTACACATGTGTATGTATGTGCAATTGTGCATAGCAGGGGGTGCCATCCTGCCCCGCACCCCCTTTGACCGGTGGGTCTGCGTCCCCCTGGCCCCCACCCTGAGCCACCCAGAGCTGTGGGTGCCATGGCCGGAGGGGAGGCATGAGCCCCCTTGCAGCCAGTGCTGCTGGAGGGGCTGAGAGACGCCGGCGTGGCTGCGCTGGGTGGATATCGCAGCATCTAGTACATCCCAAGCTGATGTAGCTCCTGATCCGGCCTGGATATTTTCTTGGGAAAAGGGATCCCAGCTGCTCTTGGAAAGCTCGGGCCCGTGTCGGTGATTTTTTTGGTGCTGGGGGTTGCTGCTGGTGCGGCCTGGCAGAGGATGCCCACTCTGCGACTGGACTGCCCCGTGGTGCAGCTATTTTCTCCCCACCGTTTCCAGCCCCACAGCCTCTCCGGCTGCTCTTGTGTTGGGCCAGGGAGGTGCTTTTTGTTTTCTCAAGGCAGGCAAAGGGTGCGCAGGGTGGGCAGAGCCACTGCTCTTTGGCCATGAATCCAGTGTGCCTGCAGCAGCCGGGGACTTGCCTGGTGCTGGCTCACCTCTCTCCCAGTAGTGCCAGCACCAAAAAGCCCAGTGAGAGGTCACCATGCGTTATTTGCTTGTGGTCTGAGTCACGCTGTCCCCCCAGACCCTACTTCCCCGTCCCCCGGTGCTAACGGCTCTCCTCTCTGCCGGCTGCAGGTGACCAGGATGCTGCACCATGGGAAGCACTGGAGGTCCATGTGCAAAGGGCTCGTCCTGGGGACCCTCCTGACCAGCTTCATGCTGCTGCTCTACTCCTACGCCGTCCCCCCGCTGCAAGTCAGCGTGACAGAGTGAGTGTGGGGTCCCCACGTGTCTCCCCTGGCAGCTTGGCCACCCTGTTTTGCACTGGGCATCCCCAACCGGAGACGGTCCCAGGGCTTTCTAGGCTCCGGTGGCTTCACACCGAGATGTCCCCTTCCTACAGCCTCCCGTTGGAGACTGCGCCCTGTCCCATGGGTGGAGGGGACGGCGAATCCCAACTCCCTGGGGGGCTGGGGACGCTCACCCCGAGGGGACCCACTGCAAAATGGCAGCCAGCGCTCAGCTCCTGGGCGATGGAAGGGACAAGGAGGTGCAGGAGACCCCCGGCCCACTGCAGCTTCATGTCCCCCGGGAGGAGGAAAAGCATCACCGGAGATGTTCCCCGGCAGCCAGGAGCAGCCAGCAGAGCGGAGGCAGTTACTCAGGTGCTCTTTATCACGGGCTTGTCCTTCAAGAGCAACCAGAGCGCTGCCACGTGTAAACTCTTGCCTGCAGAGATGGGCATGGGCAAAAGCTGGCGCTCAGCTCCTGGCCGTCCCTCCTGGCATTAAATTTATCTCTGAGGTTATAAACGAGATCTGCTTGTGGGCGTTTCATAAGCTACGTGCTGACCCGCTCTTCCGGATGGGATCGTTATCAACGATCAGCTTTGCAACTTCATTAACAGTGTCTGAAGTCACTTGACACTGTAGTCTCTGTTCCCTGCTCCGGGCATCTCAAATAACACACAAGTTGTTCTCGGTGCTTCCCGAGGGCCCACGAGCTCATCGGCAGGGCCATGTGCTAGAATTATTTCCCTCTTTGCTGAGGTGCTGCATCCTCCGCAACTCCTACAAGGGCTTGAGGGCTTCCGGACCTTGCAACAACATCATTAGCTCCTGTCCATGGAATTACGGCCACGGAGAGCTCGTCTCGATGCACGTCTCAACATCACCTGCACCAGAGCCACCATGGCCGTGCCCGTGGGGAGGGATGGGGACCCCCTGCTCAGGCTGCGCTGATGCTGGTGGGGGCTGACCACCGTGAGGACCCCTGTAGCAGCACGTCCTCGGTGGCTGGGCTTGTCCAGGGAGCGAAGGAGCTCGGTTTGGTGGCTTGGAGGTGCATCTGATGTCGGGGGGCTCGTGGGGGTGGCGGGCTCTGCCCTGCTTGCCGAGGGGCTCCTGCCGGCTGGGTGCCCCCCTTTCCCACTGGGCACATGGCTGGGGGTGAAGGGGGGGGTCTGTCTGAAGCCGAGCTTGACTCTGCCAGGGAGCCTGCGGGGTGCTGGGGGCGAGCACTCGTCCCCATGTCCAGTTCCTCCAGGAGGGAAAATGGCCGAGACTTCATGGTGGCTGGGCTGCGTTGGCCGAGCTGCCCTCACCATGGTGTCCTGTCTCCTCTCCCCACCAGGATCCCCGTCCCCTCCTCCTGCGCCTCCTACCCAGCCCCCGGCAAGGCGCCAGCAGTGGCCAACGGCACGGGCAGCCCCTCGGGACGGAGCTGCCTGCCCAAGCAGAACATCATGTTCATGAAGACGCACAAGACAGCCAGCAGCACCATCCTCAACATCCTCTTCCGCTTCGGGGAGAAGCATCGCTTGAAATTTGCCTTCCCCAACGGCCGCAATGACTTCTACTACCCCTCCTACTTCGAGCGCAGCCAGGTGCAGCACTACCGGCCGGGCGCGTGCTTCAACATCATCTGCAACCACATGCGCTTCCACTATGAGGAGGTGCGCAAGCTCCTGCCGGCGGATGCCACCTTTGTGACAGTGCTGCGGGACCCTGCCTACCTCTTCGAGTCCTCTTTCCACTACTTTGGGCGCGTCATCCCCCTCACCTGGAAGCTGACAGGGGAGGACAAGCTGGCGGAGTTCCTCCGGGACCCCTGGCACTACTACGACCCCAACGGGTTCAATGCTCACTACCTCCAAAACCTCCTCTTCTTTGACTTGGGCTACGACAACAACATGAATGCCGACAGCCCGCTGGTGGAGGAGCACATCCAGGAGATAGATCGCCGTTTCCACCTCGTCATGTTGCTCGAGTACTTTGACGAGTCCCTGGTGCTGCTGAAGGACCTGCTGTGCTGGCAGCTGGAGGACGTCCTCTACTTCAAGCTCAATGCCCGGAAGGGCTCCACCGTCTCCTGGCTGACACCTGAGCTCTATGAGAAGGCTACCTCCTGGAACCTCATCGACGCTAAGCTCTACCGCTATTTTAATGCCACCTTCTGGCGTAAGGTGGAGGCCTACGGGAGGGAGCGGATGGCCAAGGATGTGGCTGAGCTGCAGCGGGAGAACGAGAAGATGAAGAGCATCTGCATCGACGGGGGACACCCCGTGGACGCCAGTGCCATCCAAGAGTCCTCCATGCAACCCTGGCAGCCGCTGGGGGAGAAGTCCATCCTGGGCTACAACTTGAAGAAGAAGATCAACAAGAAGCACCAGAAGCTGTGCCGCAAGATGCTGACACCCGAAATCCAGTACCTGACTGACCTGGGGGTCAACCTCTGGATCACCAAGCTATGGAGCCGCGTGCGGGACTTTCTGAAGTGGTAGGGGACGGCAGGCGCCCCGCTCTTCCCGGGGAAGAACCAGGTGCTTTCCTTTTTCGTACTCACGGTGTCTTTTGGTTGGACGTGAGAACTGGCTGGAGGCTCCCGCACCCGAGAACGGTTCGGGGGGATCCTCCATCACCCTCCTGCAGAGCCCCAGCTTGGGCAGGAGCCTGGGGGGGGCTGCTGTCACCCCCGGCAAGGAGAGCGGAGCCTCTGCCTCCACCCCTGCCTCGGAGGGGTCAAGGACTGGGGGCCTGGGGGTGGTCTTTTCCAGCAGGACCCACTTCTTCCTTCCCCATGGAAAGGCCAGAGGAGGTATTCGTGAAGGACGTGGCCTCATCACAGCGGGAGCAGGCCATCCATCACCACATTGTTGGAGGCACGCCGTGGGTCGGGCAGTGCGGGCAGGGACGTGCCCGGCCAGCAGCAGCAGGGGGTCCTCCTTGCCCGGGGTGGGCAGAGCTGCCAACAGGGACCCCGAACCTCAAGGGGATCCTCGAATCACTCCGTTTCCCTTGAGCCCTGGTTTTGGGGCTGCGTGTCAGAGCCTGCTGCACCACTCCAGCGGGTTCCAGCCCGCGGGTGTGATGAGTGAAGCACGTTCTCAGCCCACCCACAGCTGTCGGTCCATGGCAGGCTGTGACCCAGCGCCACCCGGAGCCGTTTGGCGAATGGAAAACCCACCACCAAAGCCCCGGCATTTATCAGCGAGCTCATGGTCCCCGCGGGCGAAGGGCTTCCATGTGGCAGGTCCCCTCTCAGCCCCCCATTGTCCCAGTTAGAGGGCCCTGTGGCCCTGGTCCCTACAGGGGACATCCCGGAAGGCCCACGGGGTCTGGTGAGAGCTGGTGTGGGGAGGAGGTGGGGAGGAGGGTCCAGCAGCCACCGTCATAGTCATGCACGGAGGGGGGATGCCAAAGACAGGGTCTGTCCCCTCCCCGTGGTGGGGACAAACCTCAGGCGTCCTGGCCGGGCTGAATGACACTGGCAAAGCCACGTCCTGCCAAGAGTGGCCCTGGCCGGGCATGGAGGTGGCACCCGCGGCTGAGCCTTCCTGGCAGCGAAAGGACCCCCGCCAGCGCCCCAGCCCATGTTCTGCTCCCTTTGTAAAGACCAGAAATAAAAAAGCAATTCTACTTTTGTAAGATAATTGTATATTTGGCAGTTTTTAATATAAGGATGGTCCAGCTGGTCTCCATCTGTCTCCTTCTTCTCTGGGGGTGGGAGGGACGGGGACCTCCCTGCACTGACTCCCAGTGTGGAGCCGTGCGCTGCAGCAGCATCATCTGCCGGTGGCCGCTCCTCCCAGGAGGCCAGATCCTGCTCTGCCCGGGGAGAAGGCCCGGCAGCCCCTCGGGGTCCCGGCTCTGTTCTCCCCATCAGTCCTGGGAGGGAGAGGGGGGGGGAGTCCCCTGTCCCCTGAGCACCACTGAGGAACGAGACCCCCACCACGAGCGACATGCCTGGATCCGTCCCCGCTGTCCCTGCAGAGCCGCCTGCGCTGCTGGGTGCTGGCGTGGGACTCCCATGGTGTGCAGATGCCACCAGGAAGGTCTGCTGGTTTTGCAGGGACACCAGACCCGTGGGACAGCCATCATGGGTGACACAACTCACTCGTGCCACCGGCTCCCAGTTCTGCTGCTGGTGAGTGCACCCCATTTTCAGGGGTGGCCCTGGGGCTCGCACCAGGGCTTCTCCCACCAAAGCACCGGCACCAGCGATACCGGGGTGGGCACATGCCCTAATGGCCAGTCTGGAGCCACCGCTGAGGCCACCAACTCAACTGCATGTGGCGCTGCCCACGGACACAGGGAGGGGCGCTGGGGACACAGAGCTTGGGGCACCTCCCTGAGGTCCGTAGGTGTCTCCCATGATGTGCTGACGTCTCCTGCTGGGAGCAGGTGCCAAATCCCACCTCGGCCATCGGCTGCCTCTGCAGTTGGGGGGATGGAAAAACCCCTTCCAAGGCAGGACGTCGGCTGCACAGCCCACCTGGGATGACATCCCCGTGGGGACATGCTCCATGTCCCTCTGTGCCCAGGCCACCAGGTCAACCCAGGCAGAGGTGGGGCTGTGATGGGGGTTTGGGGCCATCTGAGACAGGCAGGAGCCACAGACACATGTGGTTCACCAGGTCTCTGTCCTGGCTGTGACCAAACTGCTGCCCACCACCAGGCTGCCTGTGCCCCCAGGGCTGCCTGTCGTGGAGAGCGGCCGCCTCTGAGCCCTGGGGCGGGGAGCAGCAGCTCTGCGCTTGCCTGAGGCCAAAGGGTGGGAGGAACGTCCTCCTGCTGCAGTCCCCCGTCCCGGCAGCCTTCTCCTACGGGCTTTTGTTCTCAGTAAGTGGGACCAAGCTGGGACTATGGGTCCAGGATTGTGTGATGGGACTGGGGTTGGGGCCGGGGCTGGAAGCAGGACTATAACGGGACAAGGATGGTGCACTGGGGACCAGGACGGTGTGATGGGACCAGGGTCATGCATGGGACCATGACAGAGTGGTGGAATCAAAACCGTGATGGGCCTAGGACCATGTGTAGGGCCATGAGGTGGGACCAGGAACATCCATGGGACCAAGACTGAGTGGTGGGACCAGATCATGCGGTGCCACTGGGACCAGGGCAAACTGGTTGGACTGGGACAGCATGCAGCACCAAAACTACGTGGTGGGACCAGCACCACGCATGGGACCAGGACTAACTGGTGGATATGGGACCATGCAGTGGGACCTGGACCTTGCTCGGGACCAGGACCACATGCAGAACCGGACTGAGACTGTGTGATGGAAGAGGGGCTGAGTGATGGGTGCAGATCCTTGTGATGGGACTGGGACAGCGTGTAGGACCAGCCCCACGTGTGGGACTGCTGATTGACCGCAGAGAAAATCAAGCAAATCCCCAAAACCTGGCAGCACCAGCTGGGGCCCGTTGGCACCCAGCCCTGGCCTTTAAAGGCCCCCCCCAGGTGCTGGTGCTGAGGCTTGCTCACGATGGAGCTGTGCTGGTGGCTGCTGGTGTGTGAGGCTGTGCTGGGGGTGGCAGGTGAGTGGGGCTGGGACCCCTTGGCTGCTCCCCTCAGTCCCCCCAGGGGTTGTACTGGGGGAGGTGGGTGGTGGCACTCGTGTCTGGGTGCGGGAGGGTGGTGGGTGTTCCTTGGTTTTCCCAGTGCTGGTTCCTGATGCCCTCCTGGACCTGCTGGTACAGGTCACCTTGGTGGCGAGGAGACTTCCTAAAAGGACCCTGCGCTCTGGGGACGTGGGGTTGGAGCAAGGGGGCTTGCCCGGAGCACCTTGTGGCCCCAGGTCCCAGCAGGTCTGCAAGGACCTGGTTTGGGGAGCAGGGGGGACGGGGACTAGAGCCGCTGGTGGGGTACGTGGCTGCCAGCAGTGGTCTCCCACCCCAAGAGCAGCTCCTGGTCCGGCCCCAGCCTTGGCCAGGGTCACGGTACTGGGGAACGCTCTTGGTGCAGCCCATCGGCTCCCAGCATGCCTGGTGCTGAGGTGGCTGGGGACACTTGACCTTGCATTTTGGGAGGGTTGTGGAGACCCTTGTGGAGCACCCCCTCCTCCAGCACCTCTGCCACCACAGCGACTACAGTGCTCCCGTGCCACGGCCTGGCCGCCAAAACCAGGGGAGGTCCTGGCGGGGGGAGCTGGGGATGGAGGAGCACCCTGATGTGCCCAAACCCAGCTCAGCTCCTGGGTGCTCTCCCCTCCTTCGTGCTGCTGCCACCTGCCCTCCACGAGTCCCAGGGACATTTGAGGACTCCGATGTCCTCACCGTGCCCGGGACATGCTGCCCCAGCTGCTGCACACCCAGCCCCGCCGGCTAAACCCTCCCCTTGCCGCAGGGACCGCCGTGGCTCCAGCTGCTTCGGAGTCCTCGGGTCACACGGTGGTGGCTCCAGTGGCGCCCTCGGGCGTGGGGACAAGGGCTGTGGTCCCAGTGCTTGCTGCTGCCACCGTGCCTGGTGGGGCTCGCGTTCGCCCCCCCTCAGAGGAGCCCATCGTGAACTTCACCCTGAGGCTCCTGGATGGTGAGTGCTCTGGGTCTTGTGCTGGGGTGCCGGCTTTAGGGGATGAGACCACAGGATGGGTCCAGCTGAGACCCCTGGGCTTGACCAGTAGCGCCCAGTGCTTTCTCCTGGCTGGCCTCAGCACCAGGGCCCACCAGGAGAAGGTGGCCATGCCTGCAGGACCTCCCCTCCCAGTCTTGCGGAGGGTGTAGGGCTTTGAACGGCGGCGCTTCGAGACGTTCCCAATCCTGTGCTTGATACCATGATGGGATTTGGGGGTGGGGGGGTGGGGTGGGGTGTCAGCTGCCCCTTGTCATTCTGATAGGTGACGTGGTCCCTCTCGGCTCCGTGGGGGGGGGGACTGGGAACATGCTGTAGCTCTGGAGAGCAGGCAGGGAAGCCAGACTGGGGCGACAGGGCCAGGATAGCTCTTGGCTTGACAAGGGTGGGCTCTGAAATTGGGAGGCTGCAGGCAGGCACCTGCCTCGCAGGGGTGGAGGCATGGATGCCTATGGGTGGTGATCTGGGATGTGTCTGATGTCCCTCTCTGTGGTGGGACAGACTCGGGGATGTCACGCTGAACCCACCCTCCCTTCTGCTTCAGGAGATGCCAGCGCCATGAGGAAGCCGCTGATGCTGAGCCCCGGCTCTGCCATCCGCCTGGAGGCCAGGGTCGACTTCAGTCCTGGCATCTCCCTGGAGATCTACATGGACCAGTGCTATGGGACCAGCTCGGAGCAGCTGGGACGCTCCAGGAGGGTCTTCACGGTGGTGAACAACCACGGGTCGGTGCCTGTGGGGTGGGAGGTGGGGGACCGCTGCTCCAGGCACCCTGAGGTCCTGCAAGGCCTCCTGATGGGGAGGGATGTCCAGGGCCTGGACACAGCCTGGGAATGTCCCCATGTTGCTCTCCTGCCTCAGGTGCCTGCACGGGCAGAAGTTGGGGAGCATGTCTGTCCAGCACCGGAGAGGGGTGTCTGCCCTCCAGCTCACCATCCTGGCCCCTGTGCTGGAGCATGAGCCTGAGGAAGAGGAGGAGGAGGAGGAGGTGAGGTGGGGGCGATGTTCTTGGTGGCGGGACGGAGGTCCTACAGGAGGTGACCTGGGGCTCCCAAAGCACCGTCCCTCCAGGGGCATCCTGCTGCCCGCTGGGATGGTCTCAGCCCCATGGGGCTGGGTGGGAGGAGGGCAGGGTGTCCGAGGAAGGACGTGGTGGTGGCATGCCCTGCCCCGGGGCTGGTGTCTTGGCAGGTCTACGTGCACTGCCTGTTGACGGCGTGGGGCCCTGCCGGTGCCCGGGGGCATGGTGCCAGGTCCTGCTTCTACAGCCAAGCCACAGCCAGGTAAGCTCGGCCCCGGTGCAGGCTCCCTGACAGCGCCCCAGGACATGAGCACCCATGGGTGCTCTGGACTAGAAGCTGCTTGTCAAGGGGGACCCATCTGGGGGACCAAGCCAGCCCACTGTGGCCTGGACTGGCCCTCTTGTCCCGTGGTAGCCAGGTGGCATCACCACAGGTCCTGGCTCCCTCCTGGTGCGGATGAACCGGGGAGGGGGACCTCGCCTCTGGAGAGACCTGCTGGCATGGCACCACGTGGGTCTCGCGGTGGAGGCTGGGGACCGACCCATAGATCCTCCCCCCCAGCTCTGTTCTCTCCCCCCAGCTGGCACAATGCAGAGGACCCTGCCCAGAGCACCCTGTGCCACTGCTGTGACACCGGCTGCGCCCCTGGTGACACCCTCCCCGGAGAGCTGCCAGGTACCAGGGCTGGGGTGCGGTGGCCCCAGGTGGCTTTGGGGTCCTGGGGGTGGGGGTGGTTCTGGGGCTGGGACAGGCTGTATTGGCCATGTCCTCCCACAGGGTTCCTGGGAGAGGGGACGCTCCACCGGGAGACGGTTGGACCATTGCTGGTGCAGAAGGAGAAGGTGCCATGGTATGAAGGTGAGTGGACACACCCATCCCCCTCCTCGTGCCCCCAAACCCACCATCCCAGGTGCTGAAACAACCTCTGAACCCCCTTCTTTGTTGTCTGTTTTGGGGGTTTTTTTGGTTTGGTTTTGGTTTGGTTTTTTTTGCCATCCCCAGCACCGTGCCGCACGGCGAAGAGGCTCCTGCTGGCCGGGCTGGCCCTGTTGGGCAGCGCCTTGGTGGCAGCCACCCTGGTTGGGGGGCTGCTGGGGCTGGCCTTGGCCGCCTGGCGCCTGGGCAGGCACCGGCGGGGACGGCAGCGGCCGAGGCCGCAGTGTCCCTTCTACGCCGAGCTG
>JAVKLA010000088.1:1439752-1457218 GCA_034782735.1 Sagittarius serpentarius
CTCCTGGTGGCCCCTGGTTATTTATTACTCCTGCCCCACTTCGCTGCTTCAAACCATTGTTATGTGGGTAACAGAAACAAACCACAAAACAGACAAGAAAGGACTGCAGGGAACTGAATTGCTACTTTAACTGAAGTGTGGAAGAGTAACGCAATTCATGTGGGTGTATGTGTGAAATAACTGCTAATTACTTTAGATAGCAAACAGGCTGTATTTATCACCCTGACATACAAATTTCATACAACTGACTGTAATACTAAACTTGGTGTCTGCCAACCACCAGCACAAGCCAATGTGGTTCCTGGTAATAAACTTCTGTACTGCAACAAGTGTCCTTTAAAGCTCTTTAGGATGCTTCGAATCAGCCGTTTAACTCATCTCAGATCAGTGGAGCAAGACACAGTAATTTCAGTGGAAAGACAACTATGTGTTCTGTGCACACAGGACAGGACCTTCTCCAGGGTACACCTGAGCAAGTGAAGAGAAGAACCCGTGTGAACTCCTTTCCCAAAAAGTTGGGCTTCCTGCATGAGGAAACCCAAGAAAGACAAAAAAAATGTTTGGGCGTGGCTAAGTGGAGAGTCACTCTGGATCCCAAAATATTTGTGGAGCTGTACTTAAATTTGAACGTTTCCTGTGTTGCTTTGCTGCAGCACCTGCTGCACTTGGCAAGGGGTTAGGCAGCTGCATAGAAAGCCAGCAGTTTTCTCCTACAATATGTGGTTGGTACACCATCAAGCCTGGGCAGAGCAGCTGGGGCTGTTTGATAGTTTATTTGAACAGGAAGATGAGTGTGTGACACAAGAGGATCCAGCATATGTTTGTTTGGTGGTGCAACTCCCGTATTCCTTTTATTGGGAGTACTTAGACTATGGAGAACTTGTGTTTAACTTCCTATAGTGCCTGACTCAAGTAATCCTGTTCATCAAAGGAGGTGTGAAAATCACTACATGAGGGGTCTTGGTTCAGTGAAGGCTTTTCTGTTGGCGAGAAACCCTTTGTGAATATTTGCTGTCTCACAAGGCATGAGGAGATCCCTAACACAGGAAGCCATGCCTGGGAGAAGCTTTCCTGAAGCTGCCACATCTGCCTTTTTGGTGTTTGTCACCAAAGCATTGCCAGGTGAGGCAGAAGGCACATTACACTCCCTGCACTTGTCTGCAGGCGCTCAGACCTGTCTGCAGGTGCATCTAGGAGAGCTGCCCACCAAGCAGTCATCTTCTGTTGTCCTTGGTTGGTGAACTAGGTGAGAGAATTTCAGTGGATGGCAAAAGCCCGGGGGGGGGGGAGCTGCAGTTCCCTTGTGCTATTTGCTGCTGATTTCCGTAGGCATCGCCCGCAGTTACCCGTTCATCCGCCGTCAGGCTGCTGGCGGGGGAGGGCGGCGGGTGCTACACTTCGGCATAAGGCCGAGCCCTTCCCTGGAAGCGGTACAGGGTTTTGGTTGTGGTGGACGTGAGGGTTTGCCGTAAGCTACGGGAACAGCCCTGCCGCCGGGAAGAATGTGTGAAAGGATTAAACACGCTCGTCCCAGTGTGCTCGAGAGAGCGTAGCAGTCCCGTGTTTTGCAGTACCTTCCCTGGTTCTGTTCTATCTCATCTCTGCAGGAGCTTTTTCATGGCCTTCCCAAAATGGGACTGCAGCTCCGATGTCGCTGGAGCTGCTGTCGTGACAGCACGTTCCAGCAGTTTCACACACCAGCATCCACACTTGTGCAGCCATAGAACAAGCCAGTGTAGGGAGCTGATCTGACTGAAATCTGGGGTGATTTGCTGTAGCTAACACAATTAGGAGGAAAATTGTGGTTCCCCCCAAAAAATCCCAGTGACTTTCATATGCATAAGTTAGCAAGGCAACTCAACGTTGTGGTTAAATAAAAACATCTCTCAAGCGTGGTGTTGCCTTATCCTTCAGCTCTTCAAGAAAATGTTTGGAGGGAGTGGGGATGAAAACTAAAAATATTTATGGTACCTTTCTCTTAACAGACTTTATTAAGGTTGTATTTGACTTGAGAGCGTTTTCTGCCTTGGAGTTCCCATGGATTTTGTAGCGCTAGTAGCTTTACTGGTATTTTAAAATTTCCCTGGCTGTCCCTGTTACGATTGTAAACATTTCCCGTAGATCTGTTCTCTTTTATGATAGCTTTTCTTGTGAAAGTTGCTTGGTGAGGAAAGAGGAGCGACATCTTTAGTATCCTGGCAAGAGCAGCTTCTGTTGCCCTACTGGAAGACAAAGCTGTCCCCAGGGACGGTTCTGGGATTTTAGTATGGATCCTCCTGTAATATCAGTGAGAAAAATGCCCTGCAGAGCTTTGCTCTACAAACAGTTTTTGATACAACCACAATAGGATTAAAAGCTATGTTTTATTTAATGTGGAGTTTTATGATTCGGATTCTAGTTTGTTGTAGTCCCACAGGCCTCTGGGAACGTTCATAACTTCCAAACCCGCTTAGCAAAGCTGAGTTATTCCTAGGTGTGTTGTTACAGGCATTCCCCTACGCTGCCTCTTGGCTTGGCATTTATAAACCTGCTTGGGGTCAAGGCTGAGATAGTAAAAATGCCAGGAGGCCTTGTTTTGGTTCCCATGGAGGAGACTTCCTCGTTGTCTGGCTGTGCCTGCACCTGCAACGGGTGCCCTTGACAAACATTGTCTCCCACCTGGAGAAGCTGAGGAATTCATTTGTGGGATGGGTGATTCAGATTGTTAAACCAGATCTTTGTGTCGGTAAAAATTCGGTGATTTGGGGGCTGAGGAGGAGCATAGACGGTTATGTGTGCTGTTTGGATTACTGTTTGGAATACTTGGTTCTTGCATACCGTTCATTAAGCACGAGATTGCAGAACAATTTGTTAAAGTGTGTTAGGATTGTTACTCCCAATATAGATGAGGAAGTTGAATTTTTCCAATTCAACCACTGAAAATAAACCTAGTCTGGGTTTGCAGCCTACCAGGCTATTTTTCACCCCCTTAATGCTGGTATATAGCACGTTACTCAATCTTATTTGAAGTTCCTTCTCTTGTTTTCAGCTTTGATTTAGGCTCTTTGAATTTAGTATCTTGACTAGCTGCAAACACCACAGTGAAAGATGTCCACCGCTTCATCTTTTGAATAGTTGCTTTAAGCGTGAAGCAGCAGTACGGAGGACTGTATATATGTGTATATATACATTTTTATTACAGCCAGAAGAGGAGCCAAAAGAGGAAGCAGCACCAGCCAAGCCTGTGGTAGGAATTATCTACCCTCCTCCCGAGGTCAGGAATATTGTGGACAAGACTGCCAGCTTTGTAGCCAGGTAAACAACACTGGTGGTGTCTCATGTTTCCTGGGATTTTCATGCTCCTCTTCAGTACTAATGTCTGCACAGCTCCAGAAACTGAGGCAGGTCACACTCCCGTGACTTTACATGAAAGATTTTAAGGACTGAGTCTGTACCAGTGAGATGTTGTAAAAGAAACGACAATATTCTGCCGAAGAGGTGTAAGACACGCTTTGCTGGAAAAACTGTGGTAGTAAATAAAATAAAGTTCTTGGCAAAAGCTATAGCATGAGCTGCAGTAACCAAGTAACAGCTCCCGTTCTCAGTGGTCTGAAGGGGAAACAAAATTCCAGGTAGAAAGGGAGCCTCGTTACAGGTGCTCCATTGAGTGATGAAGCCAAGAGGAGTCATGACTGTATTTTACAGTGTGTAGGTGATGACCTTTCCACTACAAGGATGCTCGCTTGCTTGTTGAGCCCTGAGGTTAAGTCCCATCCCTGTCTGTCTACAGCTTGGTAAGGTGTGCCGGCGGCTGGGGTGTGTGCTCGTCCAAGCCTCGGTCATCTCTCTCTCCCTTGACAGCCAGAGGGAGAGAAGTGCGTACCTCCAGAGAGTAGTCTGGTCCTCTCTTAGGACAGATGAGCTCTCTGTGATGTGTATGGGGTTTTTTTCCCCTGTTGACTGTAGCGGATTTATTAGGGTGAGTATAGATGTCAAATTTAGCGGGGGGGAGTCTAAAAGTTGAAGAAATTTTACCCATTTGGGCTTCTCCCATTTGCCTAATGTCGTCATTCTGCAAGTGCAAGTTGTTAGTGCTAAGCAGGCCGTCTTCCTCTGTTGCTTTTTAATGCTTAAGCATTTCTAGCTGTTTTATCACTACGTGAGGTCATAGGGGACCGGATCTTGCTCTTCCTGGCAGTGTATGTGTAGCACAGGAAGTAAATACCCCTTATCTGGCTGTGCGAAGTCTTAACCTTCCTGGCATCCAGACAGGCTGCACGCTGCATGCTTTCACCTCACTAAAATGGGATGGTTGTTGCTGTGGGTTTAAGGCAATTACTAAATGCTGGTCTAGTCAAAGACACTTACTGTGTAACTAATCTCTAAAATGCTGCCAAGGAGCATTGGCTTCCTTTGAGGATAAGGAAGGCGCTGTGTTTATCCTTTGGTCTCCTTCCTCCTCTTTTGGAAGAGGCGGAATGCCTAAACAAGACTTGGAGGTATCCAGAGAATATGAGGAGAAACATGCTATGGTAGCTGTTAACTTTCTCAAACTAACCCTGAAATAAATGGCTTGCACTTTGGATGGGAGGAATGGACGTTACCTGAACTAAAATTTATGGCTCTCCTAAACACAACACTCCAGCATGGTCAATCTCTGCACAGGCTGATGGTTACCTACTTTTTTCCTTATATGAACTTTCTGGAAATGAAACTAGTCTTAAAAGCTTGTTAACAGAGCAACTAAAATTGGTCTAGTAAGTAACTTGTAAACTTGATCCTGTAAACTGTCAGTCCAGTAAATAACCTTTTGTTTGTGTATAGCCAAATGAGGTTGTGGAACACTTGCGAGTTTTTAGCTCTCTTAAGAAATACTTGCTGTGAAGCGTTACAGACTAAATTAGGACAAATGCTTTTAACTTGTGTGTGTACAGCTGGCTGCTATGTTGGGTATGAGTTACCTGGAGGTAAACTTCTTCAGTGTAAGAGAGAAAATTGTCTTCTGGGGGGCTGATGCATCAACACATCTTACTATGAAAGAAAAATGTTTACACTTGAGTTGATGCCCGTTCATCTAAACAATTTATCTTCTTCCTCCCCAGAAATGGTCCAGAATTTGAAGCTCGAATTCGTCAGAACGAAATAAATAACCCTAAGTTCAATTTCTTGAATCCCAACGATCCTTACCATGCATACTACCGGCACAAAGTCAGCGAGTTCAAAGAGGGTAAAGCACAGGAGCCCTCAGCTGCTATTCCCAAGGTCATGCAACAGCAGCAGAGTGCTCAGCAGCAGCTTCCACAGAAGGTAAGTATTCATTTTCGCTTTGGTCGAGAACTTGGTTTCTGACTAGTTGTGTCACGTCCCGATGTTAAGCAGGAGGTCTGAAAGACAAGGCAAATGAAGGAGTTAGTTCCCCATTTGCAAAAAAGACAGCACTGAGAGGCTTGGAGTTTGGTATCTGGGACTTTGTTTTGACGCAGGTGTGCCTTGTCCAGTTGCTGGTAACTCAAGAAGTTGTGTGTGAAAGAGCCAATGTATTGTTCTACATGGTCCATTTTAATTGCCTTTAGTTCTGTGTTGACTGATACGGTACGTACACTCGTGATTGCTCAGACTGTATATGAGTTTAGGACTCCTGCCATAGGCAAGTCTTTAGAATCCCTTGGAGTTCAGTTTGGGCTTGTTGCGTGCACTGTTGTGTCGAAACATTTCTTTTTTTTTCTGCTGGAAGGATCAACTTCCCCTTAAAATGTGGAGTACAAAATGTTGCTAATCTTGTTTAGTTGTGCCTTTATACATACTGGATGGAAAAAGGGCACTGACTGAATCTTGAGTTTTTTACACGCTTTGCATGGCTAACAGTCAGGCTGTGTGGTATTTGATCGCCCTGGAGGATTATAGCAAAGTCCAGATAGTTTCCAGTTTTGTTAGCTGTTGGAGCAACATTTTTTTTAATAGTAGGTCTAAATACAGAAGTCCATATATACCCTATGGTATTAATTTTTCTCATCCTTGCAGCTGCCGGGATATCTAGACTGCTGTTGCTTTCCTGCAGCAGCTGAGGGAAAAATGGGTTCTCCCAGGTGTTTGGGAATGGTTTCTTGAGGGCAGTCACTGAGCCATCTCTGTTCTGTTCTGCTCTGCAGGTGCAGGCCCAGGTGATCCAGGAGACAGTTGTTCCAAAAGAGCCACCTCCGGAGTTCGAGTTCATTGCAGATCCTCCTTCAATCTCGGCCTTTGACTTGGATGTGGTGAAGCTAACGGCGCAGTTTGTGGCTCGGAATGGGCGGCAGTTCTTGACTCAGCTGATGCAGAAAGAGCAGAGGAACTACCAGTTTGATTTCCTTCGCCCCCAGCACAGTCTCTTTAACTATTTCACTAAGCTGGTTGAACAGTACACAAAGGTACTCTTAGCAGTTTATCTGTCAAGGTGATTCCTTCGAGCAGCAGTATTGATTTTTGAAGACTACCGAAGCCCTACAAAACAGCCAGGCTAAAAATATGTGCAGGTCCAGGAGTCTGTCCTTTAGATCTCACTCTTTAAGTAGAGTGGGTATCTCGTACATTGTTGGCAACATGCAGTACTGAACACAGTGGGCTGTAACTTAAATGTACCAAACAGTATTGTGATATAAGTAAAAGTTGTGGTTTTTTTAAATATGGAGGGTAGTTGAAAGGCCAAGAGTGCATATTTTTAAGTGCAAGTATAAGCCATAAGCAATAAGAGGGTTGCAATAGAATAAATGGAATGTAGCCCCAGGGGTCCGCTGGTATTTTTATCAGTGTGGAAAGAGAATAATTGCTTTTAAGGAGGCTTTGCCAGACAGAATTGTCACCGACTGTCATGCAAAATACGTTTCAGATCTTGATCCCACCGAAAGGCTTACTCGTCAAACTCAAGAAGGAGGCCGAAAATCCCAAGGAAGTCCTAGATCAGGTATTACATAAAAAACTTGCAAAATTGCTGAAGCATTTCAGTTACGATGTTCTGAATTTTTTTCTCTTTGCATGTTTCTGACTTACTGGCAGCAAATGTAAATATACAGAGAATAGGATGTGTCCCCTGTAGTCACTTGAATACGGAGTACTCAAGCTTGCCTTTAAACCACTAGCTAGTGTTCGTACTGGGGGGAGTTTACTTGTGGCAGCATAGAGGCATAGATACTGCACGACGCCATTTCCAAGCGCTTTACAAAGCAGAATGTTTCTCAGACGACTTCAGTGTGACACCTCGGTCACTTACAGTCCTTCCAAGCCGTTCTTTATTTCTTTGACTTCTGTCTTTGTCAGAAAGACTGCTTCTGCTTTGGAAAGGTGGCATTACAGGGTTGTAATAAAGTGTCTGTGAATTGTTTGCGGGCTGTGAATCTTCAGTGATAGCCGAGTCATGTCATACCTGGATGGCTTAAGAAGTCTGCAGTTCCAGCTTTAGAAAACCACTTTACAAAGCTGGTGCAGTACGTTACTCAATAGGCAAACCTATGGTTTCTAAATGAAATAAAAATACTGGTTTGTCGTGCCAGGCCTCTGAAGTGTAGTGCTTGTGTAACTGCCCTGAAAGGGTTGGTAGCGTAAACTTTTAGATGCTGTAGAGATGACTGTGACGTGTTTCTTGTCTGACGTTTGGTGTGTGCTTTATGTCTGCTTGCGCAGGTGTATTACAGAGTGGAGTGGGCAAAGTTCCAGGAGCGAGAGAGAAAGAAGGAAGAGGAGGAGAAGGAAAAGGAGCGTGTTGCTTATGCCCAGATTGATTGGCATGACTTTGTGGTTGTGGAAACAGTTGACTTTCAGCCCAATGAGCAAGGTACTGAAGTTAAGCCTTGTAACCTCTATGAAACTCTGCTCCCTTTGAGTGGGGGCTGTGTCCTGAAATGCCATTTTTAGACAGACACTGGTTTTTACGGTGCATATCCTTCAAACATGAAGGAGAAAGCCTTCTAGTGTGCAGGGCTGTTTTTTTTTTTCTGGAGTCAGTAACGTTCTCCTTGAATGAAATCCAGGATTGCACCAGCGTCTGCTTTTCCACTTCCCCCGGGACAGCAGACCTTGTTCCACTTTCTAGTAGTGCATTCACCTATAAGTACCTTCGTCTTCATGTGTCATGCTGATGTTGGTCTGTATAGACTCCATCCATTCCCTTCTGTATACCTTGGCTCCCAGGAGATTTTGATGCCACTGCTTTGCAAAGAAACTGCTTTTCACTCAAGAAACTGGTATTTCTGTCTGTGCATTGACCAACAAAATGGGATAGAGAAACGGGAGCTCTCTTTTCTGTGTTGTAGGGAATTTCCCTCCTCCTACCACTCCAGAAGAGCTGGGAGCTCGAATCCTGATCCAGGAGCGTTACGAGAAGTTTGGGGAAAGTGAGGAGGTAGAGATGGAGGTGGAGTCAGATGAGGAAGATGAAAAGCAAGAGAAAACCGATGAGCCCCCAGCCCAGCTGGATCAAGACACACAAGTGCAGGATATGGATGAGGTAAGTAGCCGACAGAATCAGCATTATTTTTGTCCCATAAAGTTTGTGTGATTTATGATGCCCTTCATTTTCACTGTTTCCTCAGTTTCTTGGGGAAATGAGATTTCCTCTGATGGAATTTAAAAACAACCTGGTTTTGCTGGGTTGTGGTATTTTGAATGTTTTCCGTGACAATACAATTTCCAAGAGAGAATCCAGTAATTTTGTCACCTAATGGTGCGGATTTTATACTTCTGTGATCAAGCCTTTTGGACTTTCTTCTGCAGAGAGTCTGGAACACTGAAAGATGACTCGTTTTAGACTCTTCCTCTGTGTAAGCTGTTTTCTGGTAACAAGGAACAAGAGCATGGTTAACTGTAAGCCCCTGCTTGCTGTGCTGTGGTAATGTGGAAGCTGAGGAGTATTTGCTTCCTCTTCTGGGTCCACCGAATTTCTGAATCATGATTATCCAGAGGAACCACTGTAGCATAGGTGTCCAGAGGCAAAATAGCTCTGTTGCTTTGAAGCTGCCTAATCAGTTTTTCCAGTGCTGTGTAGGATTTCTATGCCTTTTTCAAATCTTGTGTGTGGGTATTGACTGCAGGAACTTGGTTATGAATTTTTCCCCCCCTCCAAATAAGGGCTCAGATGATGAAGATGAAGGCCAGAAGGTTCCTCCTCCTCCAGAAACCCCGATGCCACCACCTCTTCCTCCCACACCAGATCAGGTCATTGTGCGGAAAGATTACGATCCCAAAGGTAAATCAGGCTGGCGAAGAAAAACTTTTATTTTTTCCTGAATAATCACAAAAGCATTTGTTTCTAGGCTGCATCCTCTGATGCGTTTTTAACAGTGTGGTTTTGTTTTTCTAGCCTCAAAACCGTTACCGCCCGCCCCAGCTCCAGATGAGTATCTTGTTTCCCCTATCACTGGTGAGAAAATTCCTGCCAGTAAAATGCAAGAACACATGCGAATTGGTCTCCTGGATCCTCGATGGCTGGAGCAGCGTGATCGATCCATCCGTGAAAAGCAGAGTGATGATGAGGTCTATGCCCCAGGTCAGCTTGAGCATCTGACACAGCTTGCAAAACTGGGTTCCTAGATGAGCTCTGTGAGCTATTAGCACACCCCCTCACTGCCCTCAGGTCCCACCGATAAGGACCATCTTAAATGTAGCTTTCTCTGTGATGTCCTCAGTGTGCTGATTATGTGGATACATTTGCCATTAGTACATTGAAGCCTTTCTGTAAACTTGAAGGCAAAGAGCATTCATTAGCTGCTGCTGACCAGCCATCAGCTGCAGTCTCCTTCTAAGAAAAGCAGCACTTGGCTGTTAGGTACCAAATCATGTAAAGATCATTAACAGAGGCTTGATCATGTTTGACTTTGGTTATATCACTTGAGATAAGAATTTCTCTTTTTGCCTGCAGGTTTGGATATTGAAAGCAGCTTGAAGCAGCTGGCAGAGCGCCGTACTGATATCTTCGGTGTAGAAGAGACTGCCATTGGTAAAAAGATTGGTGAAGAAGAAATCCAGAAACCAGAGGAAAAGGTAGAGTGGAAACTGGGGGGGTTTAACAGGTTCCTGCAGTATTATGAATGCTCAGAGAGACAGGAGTAGTTTCAACTTTGTTCTTGCTGTAAAGCTGCTCTCTGGATTTATTTGCAGCTCACGCTGCAGTCTGGACAGGCTGGAGTTATCTGATTTATTGTATCCTCTCAGGTGACCTGGGATGGCCACTCGGGCAGCATGGCCCGCACACAGCAGGCTGCTCAGGCCAATATTACTCTCCAAGAGCAAATTGAAGCTATCCATAAGGCCAAGGGACTGGTGCCAGAAGATGACAGCAAGGAGAAGATCGGTCCCAGCAAACCCAATGAAATGCCCCAGCCACCCCCTCCTTCATCGGCATCGAATCCCCCAGCTAGCGCTCAGCCTATCACATCCGTGCCTCGTCCACCCACAGTGAGTGTTTGGGCTTCCAAAAGCAATTGGCTGTGGCCGTAGTTAATTAGAAGGGAGTCCTGACGAAGGTCAGGGGTTATAACAGCAGGGCGCTGGCTTAGAAGCAGATTTTGAGCGAAGTTCATGTTTCCAAATGACTCTTGAACCATCAGAGGAACAGTATTGAACTTGCTGTTAAAAATGGAAGATAAGGTGGAGCTTTTCATCCTTAGAGGTACCAAAAAGACTTGGTCAGCTGGGCAGAGGAAGAACCTGGGCAGTGAGATCTTGGAGGAGGGGAGTATGGCTAACAGAGTAATGGGTGGGGGCCTTTTTTTTTTAGGTGTAAAAGGCATGATGCAGAGCAAAAGTAGCCACAGGTAAGAAACGTTCACAGGTGACTCACCTGCCCAGTGTTCCTGCCCCAAGGGTTCTGCTACCTGGCTCTGAAATAGCTCCTTCTTTAAGACTGCTACGTGGCTAACTGTCTTATCACCTGAGTGGTGAGGGAAGGAAGAACTGTTTAATCTGTTAATGAGGTTTCTGTGCCCGTTTACCAGCAGCTTGGGCCAGTCATACGGTGGGCTCGCTGAGGTTCCCAGCAAGTCTTTGGCCGGCAGAAGTCCTCTGTGTGTTGCCCCGGTTATTTAATCAGGATTGTGAACAGCACTGAGTGTTCCTGCATGTACCTGCTAAAAAAAAAAATTACCCTCTCTCTCCAGATGCCCCCTCCCGTTCGTGCTGCTGTTGTTTCTGCAGTTCCAGTCATGCCTCGTCCCCCGATGCCTTCCGTTGTCCGTCTGCCTCCAGGATCCGTCATAGCCACCCCCATGCCACCAATAATCCATACCCCGCGCATCAACGTCGTCCCCATGCCGCCCTCTGCTCCTCCCATCATGAGCCCCCGCCCACCTCCCATGATAGTACCAACAGGTCAGTAACTTCAGCTTTTTCTGGTGTAATTGTCAGCTAATTCCTGTATAGGGTGGGCTTGAGCTTTGATTCTTTTTTCCTTTTGTGCCTCTGATAACGGTGTGTAATTGGGATTGCAGACCGTAAGTCCCATCATTCAGAATTTTGGGGTGTTTGATATGATTTATCTAGCAGTACTGCTTTTGGGCTCAAGACTCCTTCTGCAGCATGAAATAGAGAGAATTCTGTCTCGCCTATTTTATCTCTGTGTCCACGGGAGCCTGCCCAGGTGAAGATTAAGAATCCATGCTGCTTTCCAAAAGGAATCAGGGTAAAGAGGAACCGCCAGCACCTCACTGGGTGTTAACAACTTGTTGCAGAAGTTGCTGCTGCAGGAGGAAAAGCTGTTGTCTGTTCCCTTTCCTCATAGCAGCTTCTCAGCATTGGGTGCTTTTAAGTCGAAAAGCACAATGTGAAAAACAAGCCGTCTTTTTTTTTTTTTTTTTTTTTTTTTTGAAATCGAGGTGCTGGCACTGCTCTGCATGCCAAACTGAGAGCGTTTTCTTTTTTGCAAGATCTGCAGGAAGCTCTTAGGCCACTTGTTGTCTTTTCCTGGACTGTTTCCCAATATAAAAGATCTCCTAACGTTTGAAGTTTGCATGTTACTGTTGGTTGTGTTAACTTCCTCTGTGTATTGTGGCATTTATTTTCAGCCTTAACTGGTCTGCTAAAAGAGTTTTTATGTAAGGGAATGTCTGCTGTATATTCAGTGGATGACTGCATCTTGTGTTGTGTCCCCCCATCCCGTTTCAGCGTTTGTTCCTGCGCCTCCCGTGGCTCCGGTTCCTTCCCCGGCACCGATGCCTCCTGTTCACCCACCGCCACCAATGGAGGATGAGCCAGTCTCAAAGAAACTGAAGAGCGAAGATAGTCTGATTCCGGAGGAGGAGTTTCTGCGCAGGAACAAGGTATGCATGTGGGCTGGCTGCTTGTTGAGAAGTGCCGGAGTCCTGACCCGGCTGGGCTGTTGTTCAGCCTCCCCTGCTCAAAGGGGATATAAAGCCAGGTCACTGCACAGAGGGGAGCTGATGTACAAAAGTACTTGGCAAGGGAGTGACTTTCTGAGATGGCTCCTTCCTACTGTCAGTTCTTGAGCAAACTGAACTGCTTTGTATTTTACTGGAGAGAGCAATGCAGCGCTGCACACAGAAGTTTAAGATAATGCTCTTCTGTAATTAAGGGCAGTGAGAGGTAGGTTTATAGGAATGTAAAGAAGAACTAAAGCTGCTAATAAGCTTTTAAGCAGAGGACTGCTAAGCTGGAGATGCAAGGAGATTTAATATATCAATGTCAGCATGATAGTATGGTAATGTGGTATATTCCTTAACAACATGAACTGGATGTTAGACTGAATTCCTTCCTGAGGAGTGCCAACATGTGGGTTGAGTTTTAAGTCCTTTAAGAAGGCTGTATGGTTTTCCTGGACGTCTGCACAGAGAAGCTGTCTCCTGTTTAATGCTTCATACGTTCACTCTGTAATACTGTGAATGCGTGTGGTACTTTGTGAATGGCATGCAAAAGGAGGGACTAATGAGAGAAATCCAACTAAATGTTTTCTTTTGGTGGCAGTGAAGTAACTTTCTCAGTGTTGAGGTAAATAACATTTCAGCGTGTTTACTGAGAAGCTGAGATATGTGGCTAGTTTTGGAAATAAATAATCTGTCTGCCGCTGCGTGTGTATAAATAATTTGTCTGCCCACTCTTTTATCGTAGTCCTGAGCCTCCTTGCCTGTAAGAGACGTTATCTTTGTTTCCTCTAGGGTCCGGTCACGGTCAAAGTCCAGGTTCCCAACATGCAGGACAAGACGGAATGGAAACTGAACGGCCAAGTGTTGGTGTTTACCCTGCCGCTCTCAGACCAGGCATGTAGCTTATTAACCTGCCCTCTACCCCTTCTTGTTTTGCTACCGAGTTTCTTCCCTTTGAGAATAGCAGTTGACCTGCATAGCAGGAGCTATAAAACTCTGGATGTTACCCATGCTGCGGCCTCTTGCCCAGCGGGGTTGCGTGGCTGGGGGAGCAGTGCTGCCCATCAATACAGTGGGGGGAAAACAGCCTGAGGAAGCTCTTTGATTCTTCCTAGGTGTCTGTTATAAAGGTTAAGATCCATGAGGCCACAGGGATGCCAGCTGGGAAACAGAAGCTGCAGTATGAGGTGGGTAAAAGTCCTTCGTATCCTGTTTGTTACTTCAGTGCTTTCTCACACACAGACTGACTTTTTACAAGAAAAACTTGTATCTACTGAGATGCTGGGAAGAGCAGAGGCAATGTTTTTCCTGTCTGTACAGCACACGTGGTTACAGAACTGCACACTGTTACAGCAGGACAGGCCTTTAATAGGTGGCATCAGTGGATCTTCGTGTCGCTGCTGCAGATGAGTCCTCTAAGCTCAGTGGCTTTCTCTGAAATGAGCCGATTATTGTATTGGGATGGGGGGTGACATTTAAGTGCAGCAGTCTGCTCCCACTGATCTGTCATGCATGCTCTGGAAGGTGGGCGAAAGTACCTTGAAACCCTGGCAGCTCTGAAAAGACTTTCTCCAAAACACGGAAGGGAAGAGATCTCTCTCGTCCTCTCGCTACTGGAGCTGTTAGAAAGGCACGGTTCCTTTTTAATAACTTGTTTCCAGTCATGCATGTGCACAGGCACAACCTGCTGCCTAAGCAGTGAACTTTGTGCGCTTACCTCCTCAGGAGTTCATCTGTGGGCAGATACTGTGTTAACCCTTAGCGAGAAAGGAAGCTTAGCTGATTTTTTTAAGTTAAAAAAAAAAAAAAATTGGGGGGGAGGCAGGGAGTGGAGCCTAAATAACTTCACTTGTCATGACTGTCTCTATCTGTATGTTTTTAGAGGTGTATATAGTTGTATATATTGTCTGTTTGTACTCTTGCATCATTCCCAGCATACCCACCTCCTCCGGTGCCCATCTTCTGAGACCCTGGGATCTCTCCAAGGTTTTTCAAAGCCTGCAACACTCTGTCATCACCCTGCTCCGAGAGTATGGCCAGGAGGGCTTCATCTGTGTGGGGCTTTGTGGGAAGCGAGCATTAAGATTTCTGCTGTGACTGGTTTATATTTTTTTCTTTTCTCCTCCCCTCAGGGCATCTTCATCAAAGATTCGAACTCCCTGGCTTATTACAACATGACAAGTGGCTCTCTGATTCACCTGGCGCTCAAGGAAAGAGGAGGCAGAAAGAAATAGGAGCTGCGGAGCCCAGAGACATAACATGGCTGCGTTGCCACTTGTGTAACCCCAACCCTTCGAATCCTTCAGCCTTGTAGGGGCTACTGTGACTGCCTGCCAGCTCTAGTTTGAAAAGAGAGACCATGAACCCCACATTTGGGTGGCTGATGAGAGAGGGGAAGTTGATAGAGGCCTGAATTGTGTAAATGTAGTGACTTAGTATGTAATTGCAGCAGTCTGTTAGTGATCAATGCTTTGCTCGAGCGTTGGCTCTCCGTTGAATTCCCTTGTGAAGCAACATTGAGGTCATGCCCAGCTTAGTCTAGATCCATCTTTGAGCGATTTACACTGACCGAGAACATCATCTGTCTGACTACAGTCCTTGCTGCTTCATTTAACCTTTTTCTAATTGAAAACTTCTTCCTTCGCAACATACTTAGTAAGCCCCTTGTTCTTTCTCTGTCTCGGATCTATCTGCAAGAGCCTCTTGCCCTGACCCTGACTTGGAAGTTTATCCTCCCTCAGCATGAGTGTATGTGGCTGTTCCCTGCGATAAAGGAGATCTGGGTCTGTGCATGCGAGACAGCTTCGTGCTGCTTCTGTACAGCCTGTGATTTGTTTTAATAAACACACATCTCAGTGCGGGTTTCTGTCTGTCGCCGCTCTCGTTCCTTGCGTTGTAGGTTTTGGTTTTTTTTTTTAGATGGAGATGTGCCTGGCTTCAGAGTGCTCGGATGGATTGCAGGGAAAATACATTGGGGGGTTTGTAATTAGGCAGTTTACTATAGGAAATCCTTTTATTTTCTAGGAAAGGCTGCAAGAAAAGGGTCATGTTAAAATTTCCCTAGCACTGCACAGTTATTCCTGAGCGTAAAGCACGTATATACAAATGCTTATGTCTGTGTATGGGGGCAGAAAGACTACCTTGAACTTAGTGAGAATTTTATTGGAAAATGTGTTTTACACTTTGTGTCATGCAGCTGGTGTCTCGGTTCTGGAGAGCATACAGCTCCAGAAGACAGATTATTCCTGTACCTTCAGTCAGAGCTGTGTTGCAGTTTGACAGAAACATAAGGGAGAGCAAAGTTAATCGACAGAGAGTTGGGTGCCAAGGAAGAGGCGGTCGTTTGTCATTTGGGTACCTCCGTTCTTCTTTTGGGATAATCCAAAGCCATGGATTTATTATTTTATTACGTTTTTTTTTTTAGTGGTGCTCAGGCAGTACAGGAACATCCTGTTTACTTTCATTCTGTGCTTATGGGGGAGAGAGATGAAGCAGGAGGGAAAAGCCAGCGTCCTCCTGCCTCCCCTGTGTCCCTCTCGGAGGGCGGGAGGAAGCCCGGTTGCTGTAGGGAAGGAGCCTGGCACTGGCCCAGCCCAGGTGGCTGCTGGTCCCCCAGCCGTGGTGGCCAGCTGCTCTCTCTAACAGATGCTCACGTGTCTGCGAGCGCTGCCACTCTTCGTCACACGCAGGCAGCCCCTGCTCCCATCCCTGCTGTAGGATGCCGAATTCGGAGCCGCTGGGCGGGTGTGGGCAGGGTGTTTGGGTGTATGGCGGATGTAGGGGTGCTCCTGGCCTGCAGGAAGGTGTGATAATGGCTTGCCTTTTGCTTTTAAAAATTAGACAATAGGTACAGTCTTGGAGAAAACAAAACTGGGCAGCAAGTGGTGCTTCCCAGAGCTGATTAAAAAAAAAAAAGAAAAACTGCCAAGAAAGCTCTGAAATGGAGAAGTCATGTTTTTACATCCGGTGTGGGGCCCAAACCTGATGGGAGTGTGCTTAAAGCCATCCACGTTTCTTCAGCTGTGCTCGGTGGCGTGAGCCACTGTGGTGCTTGGTGCCCCAGGAGCTCCCCGATCCAACGAGTGTTTCCTTGATGTCCCTGGCCGAACACTGCGCTAGTGCTTGGGTGACATTTTCAGCCAAGCCCCTTTTACCAGCCTGCCAGGGCTGAGCTCCCGGCCCGGCACTCCGGCAGGAAAACTTCCCGCTAGAAATAGCTTATGTGGAGCCTTGCCAGCTCCTTTCTATCTAAATATTACTGATAAATGTTGTAACAGACTGTGCGTGTGTCTGTCTAGTACAAAACAACTGTTAGCGGAGCCTTTCACTTCAGTGGGGAGGACCCCGCGGGGCTCAGGCTGCCAGAAAAATCTGGAAGTAGGCTGAGTTGTTGCTGACCTTTAACGAGCTTCGTTCCTGGGGTTGCGTTACCTGCTTTGAGGGGGGGGTGTCTTCGCTCGGATAAACCCCCCGCCTTGCTTTGCTGTTCGAGGGAGAAAACTGGGTGCTGGGGCTCGGGGCTGTGAGAAGCCTCGGGCAGTGGGAGGGAGCTCGGTGCCTCCCTCCCGGCGGATCTGCCCCCGGCAGGCTTCACCCCGGGCGGGTCCCAAAAGATCCCGGAGCCGGTGCTGTCACCCGCTTGTTTATTTTTCAAAGAGCCGGGCCCGTGTGTGTGGGTGGGAAACCACGAGGCGGTGGGTCGGGCTGCGGGATCCGGGGGGCTGGGGCAGGTTTGGGGGTGCGGTGTGCCTATAAAGGGAATAACGTGTGTGCCTTTGGCTTCAGAGCGTCCCCTCACCGGAGCGCGGGCATCCCTCGGGGGCAACGGATCCTCCCAGTGTCCCAGCCCGGTACGACCCCAGTTCAGCCCCGGCGCAGCCCTCCCGCAGTCCCAGTATGCAGGTATCCGGCCTCCCTGGAGCCCCAGTGCCATCCCAGCGCGGTCCCACTGCGGTGCCGGTGCAGCCCCGCTATGGGCTCGGCCCGGTCCCAGTACAGCCCCGCTCCGACCCCCCGCCGCCCCGGCGCTGCCCCGCTGCCCCTCCTAGCCCCGCCCCTCGGCTCACGCTGCCCCCCCTCGCCGCCACCGCCGGGGGCGGGGACGATCCCTGACGGACAGCTCCCTCCCGGCCGCTTGGCCAAT
>JAVKLA010000088.1:1457318-1469774 GCA_034782735.1 Sagittarius serpentarius
GATCCACAAGTCTTTCATTATATTCTCCCTCTCCTGTTTAATCAAGGAGGGGGAGTGAGAAAGCAGCTTTGGTGGGTACCTGGTGTCCAGCCAGGGTCAACCTGTCACAACAACCTGTGTCCAATATTACAGACTTTATTCACCTGAGCCCCCTAGTCACATGAGGAGCCTTTCAGTGAGTCAAGTTATTCATAGTGAACATCTGCTTTGGTACTTCAAGCACAGAAAACACTAACAGTGAATATTGTTCGTATACCTTTTAGGAGCCTCTGATACTTTGGTATATAAACTTTTTTCTCTTTTTTTTTTTTTTTTTTTTTTTTTTCCCTGGCAGGATGAAACTACACTCATGCAATCTGTTTAAATTTAAACAATGTATGGCAGAATATTACTTTTAAAATGTAAATGACAAAAACACGTAACACAGATGAGACCGTGCTATACAGCAAGCCCGCCCAGAGTGACAACACACGGAGGTGCCTGCGACAAAAAGCAAAACGAACAAACAAACAAAGAAAAAAGCCCTCACCAAAAACCCCAAACGACAAAAAAAAACAAAAACAAAAAAAAAACCAAAAAAAAAAAAGTAAAGCAAGGGAGAAGGAGGCACTCGGTGCATAGGCACGCTCACCTCAGGGCTGCTGAGCAGGCAGCTGGGGCCAGGCCCTCAGCGACGGGCGGCACGCCAAGCGGGCCGACGCGCCCAAGGGCTCGGCCGCCACCGCGGGGGCGGCGGGCCCGGCTCGCCCGACGGCCGCCACCACAGCCTGGCCGGGACCCGCGAGAGCCTGGCCGAGCCGGGCGGCGACGAGCTCAGCTCCCTCGGATCCGACTCCGAGATTAACGGCGGCGGCCCCGAGGAGCGGCGCGTCGATAAGTTTGGCTTCATCGTGGGCAGCCGCAGCGCCGAGGGGCCGTGAGTGGGACCGGGGCCGGGACTGAGACGGGGTGGGGGCGGGCTGCGCGGGTCGGGGCGCTGAGGGCCCGGGGGAGCCGCCCTGGGCCCGGCTGAGGCCGCTACCGGCCCCTCAGCCCCCGTAGGGCTGGGCCGCGGGGCCTCGGCCGCTGGGCCGGGCCGGTAGCGGTTCTTCCCGCGCCGGGAAGGGGGGCGGGAGTGTTGTCGTCCGCCGGTTCTGGGCCTTCGGGGCCGGTGCCCGGCGCCCCGCGGGCAGCCCGGCCCCGCTCTGGCCGGCGCCCCGGAAGAGCAGGGGCTGCCGGTGCGGGTGAAGGGCCCGCACCGCTGCTCCGAGGCCACTTTGGCTCCGGGTGGCTCCCCGGGACCCTCCCGGCGCCGGTACCGCGGCGTGGGGCGGCTCGGGGCCGGGGCATGCCCCGGTGCCCCTGCGGAGGGTGCTGCCCGGGGTCCCCTGCTTGTAGGGCAGCGCTTCCGTGAGGTGATTAAATCCTCCCGGGGCCGCTGCACCGGCAGCAGCAGGGCGGGAGCTCTGCCCCTGCCCCGGCCTTGGGGGGCCACGACCCTCCCCAGGCTTCTGCCGGCCGGGCCAGCAGCCGGGGGGCATCGTGCGTGGAGGCCGCAGCAGGCGGGGTGCGAACCAGAGCCCCGAAAACTATTCCCGCTTCCCTCCCGCACGGATGAGAGTGGCGGGAGATGAGGAGAAAAGTGGGGAAGCGGCGCCCGCTGGGGTCGCCGGGAGCTGCCAGCAGCACCGAGGCCTCCTCGCCGGGGTCAGCGCCTGGTTACCTCCAGGCCTCTTCTCCTCCAAGCGCTGGATGCCGGCGTATATTTGGCCGCTGTCAAACGGGGAAGGCCGGGCCCGTTGTTCGGCATCTTGCCAGGAGAACCGGCATCGCTAGCCGCCGGTGAAGGCGCCGTGGCAAGGAGGCGTTGGACGGCCTCCCTCCGCAGAGGAAGCCCTCGGAGGAAGCAGGGCAGCCGAAATCAGCTGCCAGCAACCCGCGGCTGTGCCGGCCCGCGGCACTGGGCCCCAGGGCGGTGCCGGCACCCCAGGAATGCACTCCGGGCTGCCGGCGAGCTGGTTCGGCAGCGTGTTTGGTGTTTACCTTCCTCGCCGTGGTTTCGCAGCAACGCCCGGAGAAGCACAAGATCGCAGTGGAGACTACGCGTGGCCACCTGCTCCTCTCCAGCTGGGACGTGACCTGGAGCGGGCTTCCCTGTGGTTTGCCTGCCTGCGTGCTCTGGTGTCGGTTGGGCCCTGTGCCTCAGTTTCCCCATCTACGAGGAGCAAAGCGTTCGCCCCTCGCAGGCCTGCAGGCGTTACTTGGCCTCTCTGTGGGGAGAGAAGGTGTCGGAGGTTTGAGGTTTGATTGCTGGTGCTGGGCAAGGTGCATCGCTGTGGGTAATAAACTCCGTCCCTGCTTGCTGGCTTCACAGCTCAGCACTGTAAGGGCGGGCTGGCCTTTCCTGCCTGGAGTGCCGCACCCCATCCCAGCCACACACCGCATTTTGGGGACACTGGATGTCCTGGCTGTTGTCCTTATGGCTGCCCCTGGGTGCTTGCGGGGGGGAAGTCCCTGTCCCTGGGGTTCAGCAGGCAGCAGCTCCTGGTGCTGGCGGCGAGTGGCTGCTCCAGGGGGTGCCGACGGCGTGGTGGCTGCGGTCACTGGGGACTGAGCCTTCCTTCCGTGCCCTGCAGATGCACTGGGGCCTGATCCTGCCCTCCTTCAGGGCTTTTATCCGCTCCCCTTCTGTCTGGGAGCGGATAAACGGAAGTCCACGGCCACCATCTGTGACTGGCAGGACTGGGGTCCGTCTGGTTGGAAGGGTTTTGGGGAGACATAGGGAGGGCAAGCAGAGTGTCCCAGCACCCATGGGGGGTCTGGGGTCACCGGGAAGGGCGGAGCTGTGGGGTTGTCGCCCACAGTGTGGGTGCGGAGGAGTGCCTTCCTTGTGTAGGGCATCTCGCCACCTCCCGGCCTGGGCTGCCCCCACCTCATCCTCCCCTCCTCAGCCATCTGAAATGCCTCCGGTCCTTGCTCTGTGCCCGCTGCCAAGCAGCCATCAGCTGGTAACAGCTTCCAGTCTGGGCTGGCTGGGCTCCAGCAGGCCTGTGGCCAGCTCCTGTATCCAGCATCCAGCGCTCCCGAGCTTCCCACGCTTCGGAGAGCCCCAGCTCCTCCGGCAGCCCAGGCTCCCCGGCTTGGGGCCAGCGCTCTCTCCATCCCCGTGCCGGCCTGCGCCGCTGGCTGCGGAGCCGCCAGCCGTGCCCAGCGCGTGCTGAGGAGGGTGGGTTGGCCGCACCAAGCAAAGCAGGTCCCTTCAGAGTGGGTTTGCTCTCCGAAACAATCACACTTGGCCCCGTCTGACCCGCTGCGGTGGGTGGGACCCGGTAGGGAAGGGCTGGGTAGGGAGGAGGGCAGCGCTGCCAGCTGGATGCGGCCCTGGGCTCTCCGTGCTGCTTGCTTTCTGGCTCCTAACACGGGAGAGGTCTGGGAGGAGGCAGGGCCTGTGTGTCCTGTAGTGGGGCTGGGTGCTCTGCACCTCCCTGGAGGATGCTCAGCACCCAGGCCACTGTCCTCAGGTCCTCAGAAAGGATCTGGCTGCTCCTGGGACTGGCATGGCCACAGGGCACTGTGGAGCCGAGCCTAGGAAGGCCTCGAGTCTGCTGAAGTTGGCCCTTCACTGATGGCTTGAAGGAGCTTCTGCTCTCCCTGGGATGTCCATGCCCAGGGCCTGGCCAAGCTGGCTGTCACCCTGTCCCCTCGCTGACAAAAGACAGAGGGTGCCCAGGGCGGGCTGCAGCCTGCGGTGCCGGCTTTGGTGTTGCAGCAGCATCCCTGACTGCCTCGGCAGGGTTAAATTGGATTCCCTGGCTAGGCTGAGCCGTTGCTGGAAAACACTCCCCTCCCTCCTGGGGGACCCTCGGCCGGGCTCGACGCCGGGCCTGGAGCAGCGCCAGGCTTTTGGGGTGCGAGCATGACTGGGGCTGCGCAGATGACGTGATGCTTACGGCCCCGGCTTTCTCCCGTCTGCAGCCAGCCCCGGCGGGGGGGATTGGACCTTGCTCAGCTCAGCTCATGGCTCTGGCTGTGCTCCTCGGTTCCTCGCCTTCCTGGCGTGCCCTTCTCTCTGGGCTCAGGTCCCCGGGGACGCTCAGGCACACGGCGGGTGCAGCGCAGGCTGCTCCCGAGAGGCTTTGAACTGCTGTTGGGGTGTTGGGGCTGGGCTGGCGTGGTGATTTCACGGGTGGCGAGCGCTTCCGGCAGCGCCAAGCAGCTGCTGAAATGCCGGGGCACTCGAGCGCGTCCTGGACAAGCTCTGCACCTGCTGGGGGTGGGGGGAGGTACAGCCAGCCGGCCCGGCGGCGGTCACCCCGGGTGCTGGAGAGGACGGGGCAGGGGCTCTGCGCTGCAGGGAGGGCTTGGCATTACGCTGACCGGCCTCTTCCCCCGTCCGGCAGGCTGGAGGAGGTGCCCTTGGAGGTGCTACGGCAGCGGGAGTCCAAGTGGCTGGATATGCTCAACAACTGGGACAAGTGGATGGCCAAAAAACACAAGAAGGTAAGTGATGGCCTTGTCCCCTGGGGCTGCCCCAGGACAGCTGTGCAGGCGAGCGGAGGCGGCAGGGAGGGACAGCCGGGTGCAGCGCTGTCCCCTTGAGGCTTGGGGGCAGCCTGCGTGTCACCAGGTCCCCAAAGATAGACGCGTTGCCTTTGGATGATGCTGTTGGCTTGAATGGGCTGTTCCCTCCCCGCGACGTTCCTCATGGTGGGAGGGAAGCTGGAGCTTGGAGCGGGGCGGGGGGGTCGCTGAGCGTGTCCCTGAGCCGGCCTGCCTCCGTCTGCTCCCTGCTGGGCTGGAGCCTTCCTAGGGCTTCTTTGGCTGCCTGCAGGCAGCCATGGGAATTGTTCAGTCACGGAAACTTCTGTTCTGAGCATCTTGTAGACCAAAAAAAGCTCCGGGTAGGAAACGTTTGAGCCTGATGTGTGTGACGCTGGTCTGCAGGCCGGGGTCCCCAGGAGACCCATGGTAGCGTGTGCTGGGTGGCTCTGTGGCTCGGTCCGTTGGTGCTCCCTGACCTCCTGAGCCTGTGAACGAGGCAGGGATGGGATGCAGCAAGTCCCAGGTTGCTGCTGTGTGTCCGCTGGAAGCGGTGAGGCCGCTGGCACGGGCCAGCAGTGCCTGAGAGTGGCCGAAGGGCCGCCTCCTCCCCCTCGCTGGCAGAGCCTGCTGGCACCGCTCCCTGTGCTGCGCTCCCAGAGCGCCGTCCCCGCTTGGTGCCTGGTGAACGACGCAGGAATCCCTCGTCTGTTTCTTGGCTGCTCGCAAAGGATTTGGGAGAGCTTTTCGGGACGTGGCAGGCGGGCGCTTTGTTCTGCAGGCGGTTTCCACTGCTCTCCGGCCGTGCCGCAGCATGGCCTCCGGGCTTGGGTGAATGCTCCGGCAGCCATATGTCTGGCAAAGGAGCTCCCTCGTGCTTGGGCGGAGCTTCTGGGGGTCTCTGTGGGGCTGATGTACTGTATAGTCTGTCCTGCAGCAAAAATCCAAGCACAGAGCCTCTGAGGCCTGCTCTGGAAAGCTGCTCCGTGCCTGGAGCCCTGGGGCTGCTCGGGGAAGGGTGCCAGGCCTGGCCTCGGATGCTGTCGACCGTCTCTGCTCTGGCAGGAGCCTGGCTGCTTTGGTACGGGGCCATGCTGCGTGGCTCAGGCCCTGCTGCTTCGGAGGAGCTCCCTGTGCCTCTGAAAAACCCCGGTACTTTTCTGGCTGCCTCACTGGGCTTGGCTGATGGCCCGGGGATCTCTTGGGCCAGCTCCTGCCGGGCTCGCTCACACCTGTGCCACTCCAGGATCCTGAAATGCTCCCTCCCTCACCCTCCTGGCCCGGATCCCAGCGGAGCCACAACCCCACGTCCTTCATGGCGCTGAGCCGTGCCAGCGCCGCGTGCTGGTCCTTGCCCTTTCTAGCCAGACTGAAGGAGGGCAGACGCGTGGGCAGCTCCCACCGCTCTCTGGAGGCGGGCAGCGCTTTGACTGCTCTTTGCTTTCTGCATCCCTCAGCCCAGATGCGCTCCTCATCCCCAGAAGGGCACGGTGGGATCCGGGGAGCCGGGTACCCCCAGTGTGGAGGCGATGGCAGGACCCCGTGCGGAGCCAAGGGGATGAGGTGCTCAGCTGCTTGGCCCCAGCTGCACTGAGCCTGGCCAGCTGGAGGGGCTGCCGAACTGAAACCCGGCAAGGCGGCTTCCTTCCTGGTAGCTTAGCCAGCAGGAAGGGGAGCTGGCTCGAAAAGGGAGCCGTCAGCAGCGGCAGAGCTGCCCACAGCTGCCCTGGGCATCACCCGCTGCGTTTCCTGCGAGCACAAAGGCCCAACGGGGCCGGGGACCTGCCCGGGTAAACAAGCAGCGTTGCAGCGAGGGAGCAGCAAACCCTCCCGGGGACATGGCGTTACCACCACGCTGGGCTGGGCTGCTTGGAAGCACGACCGCCTGCTCCTGAGTTACGCTGGCAAACAGGAAAAAGGAGCTCTGGGCAGGCAGGAGAGGCCCAGGGAGGCTTTGGGAGCTGTCAGCCGCAGCTGGCAGAGCCCTGGCACAGCTCTGGCACTTGGCCTGTGCCACCCGAGCGGGGACATGAGGTGTGGAGGCTGTGCTGGGTTTTTGCAGGGCTTTATACGGAGTAACTGTGCTGAAAGCGCTGGTCTCATAGGCCCCACTTTGCTGTGTGCCCTGGCTGAGGACCGTGGGGAGATGGTGCTGCCGCTTCACCGGGAGTTGGAGCGGGACGTGTGGGGGTCTCTGGTTTTGGTCCCTGCTGGGCCACTGGCAGCGGCAGGGTTAAGCCAGCTCAGCTCCCTGACACGGTAGGTACCGGCGTTGCCTTGCCTGGACTTTGGTCCTGGCTGGTGCCCTGTGCCAAGGAAATCAGGGGCTGACTGTGGGCACGGAGCTGGCCATGCGTGGAGCTGGGGCCAGGTCTGCCCTTCTGCCTGGGACGAGCGGGTGGAAAGGCTGAGACGCTCGGCAGGGTGCACCTCCCGGCTCTCCACGGCCTCATGGGTGAGCAGGAGGGCTGGCCTGGGGGCCAGAGAGCCCTGCCCTCTGTCCCCAGTGCTTCCCGTGGCCATGCCGGGGCGAGGCACCCACCTTGGCTCCAGTGTTTGCTTTTCCAGCTCCCAGCAGAATCCTGCTTTGAGGCAGAGCCGGGCTTGTTTGGAGCTGTTTGCAAGCCACAAAGCCTCGGCTGGGCTCCTGGCAGCCGCCCGCAGCTCCCTCATGCTGGTGCGGCTCTGGCTGCCATCCAAGCGGGCATGTTAAGCGCAATGCTGGGGAGAAGGGGGTGAGCAGGGTCTCTGGCTGCAGGTCCCCATGCTGTCCTGCGGGTCTGTGCGATGCCAGGCGCCGTCACGGGACGTGTGGCTGGGCGCCCTGTCCCCAGGGGTGCAGGGACACATCCCCTTGTACAGGGAGGGAGCAGGGGACCAGCCTGCAACCGCGGTGCTGAGCCTGGCTCCCATCTTGCCCCAGGGGCTTCTTTGCTCCCTGGTGCTCCATGATTTTCCACGTGACGGCTGTGCCTCTCCCTGCAGATCCGCCTGCGGTGCCAGAAGGGGATCCCACCCTCGCTGCGGGGCCGTGCCTGGCAGTACCTCTCTGGGAGCAAGGTCAAGTTGGAGCAGAACATCGGCAAGTTTGACGTGAGTGCTGCCAGGGATCTTCCTGCACTGCCAGGGAGGGGGTGCTGGTGGAGAGGGACAGTGCTGGGAGGGCTCCTGTTCCCTCCAGGCCTGGGGTGTCTGTTGGTCTCCCAGACACTGCTTGTTCCTGCTGGGGGCGGGGGTCAAGGGGGCTAGTGTCCCAGCCAGCGTGGGCTGACCCACAACGTGATGGGGCTCACGTTTAGGGCAGAGCCAGCTCCAGTCCCGTGGCTGCTCTGCTGGCTCCTTTGGGCTTGCTGTGGGCCCCATGTGCCAGAGTGGGGCTGGCACCGTGCCGGTGTGGGGTGTTGCTCACCCCAACCCTCTCCTCCCCAGGAACTGGATCTCCTCCCGGGAGACCCAAAGTGGCTGGATGTGATCGAGCGAGATCTCCATCGGCAGTTCCCCTTCCATGAGATGTTTGTCTCACGTGGAGGCCACGGGTAAGTGGAGCTACGGCGTGGCTCGACCGGCACTGTGGGCTGGGCACTGTCTATCCCAGCTCACGGAGCCGCTCTCGTCCCCCGCAGTGTCCCTCGCAGTCCTTGCACCCCCTGGCTCGCAGGGCATCCAGGCACGGGCTGAAAACAGGATGGTTTCCCAGGAGCTCGGTGCATGGTTCACAGCCCTCGACACCAGCTCTGACGCCCGGCGGGGTGGGAATTGCCCGCAGCAGGAGGGCGGAGGGAGGAGGTGGCCGGCTGTGGCCTCTGCTTCACCAGCGAAATGCTGTTCCCCATGTGTCGGGGAGCGTCTGCTCCGCTGTGCTTGCAGCTGGGTCCCTGCCTGGCCACGGCTCGCCCTGAGCCAGCATCCCTGGGAGATGGTAGTCTCCCTATCTCGCCTGTTGGATCTGGGCAGGATAGGGCCTCTGTGGGCAGAGCTTTCCAGAACAGAGCTGTGCTTGTCGTGTCCCATAGCCCTGGGTTTGCGTGGAAGAGGGATCCCAGTCAGGGACTGACCCAGGCTCGTGGGGGAAGAGCGGTGGCCAGCAGCCAGCCTGCAGTGCCGGATCACTGTGCGATGCCCACTGCTGATTTGGCCCACTGGGGTCCGTGGGGGAGGCTGCTGGGCCATGTCCATGCCCTCTCTCCACCTCTCCCTCCCCGGGGTGTCTCCGCAGGCAGCAGGACCTGTTTCGGGTGCTGAAGGCATACACACTGTACCGCCCGGAGGAGGGCTACTGCCAGGCCCAGGCCCCCATCGCCGCCGTCCTGCTCATGCACATGCCAGCCGAGGTACGAGCACGCGGCCGGGAGGACAGGGAGACCCAGCGGCCGGAGAGCTGGGACCGGCGGGAGGGTGTGGGTCTCTTTGGGTGGTGCTGGCGGGCAGGGTGCTCGGCTCTCGGCACCTGTTTAACCCCAAAGCTTGGCTGGCGCAGGGAGGTGCCTTCACCCCAGGTACGCTCTGCCTCCTCCTGCCCCCTCCCGCAGTCCCTGGGAGCAGGGTGGGGGCTGCAGGGACGTCCCCCAGGGACACCTGGGTGCTCACCCGCTGTTCCCTTGGCTTGCAGCAAGCGTTCTGGTGCCTGGTGCAGATCTGTGAGAAGTACCTCCCCGGCTACTACAGCGAGAAGCTGGTGAGTGAAGGGCCTGCAGTGCCTATGGTGGTGGCAGGCACCGGTGATGATGTCTCCAGGCCGAAAGCTTCCCCCAGCTCCTCACCCCGGAGAAGGAAGGGAGCCTGGGGAGATCCTGGGTGCTCCCACGGTCTGCATGCTGTGCCACGGCCCCCAGGAGCGTCTTGCAGTCAGGGACGGGGGCTCAGCGTGGCTTTGCTGTTGGCGTCCGTGGGGCGCAGCTCCGCTCCCATAGCCAGGTCTGGAGGGCGGGCTGCTCCTCCTCTGGGGTGGGTGGGCCTGGGGCTGGGGTTAAGGCACTCACCGGGGCTCTCGATGCTGTCCCTGTAAGGAGGCCATTCAGCTGGACGGGCAGATCCTCTTCTCACTGCTGCACAAGGTCTCGCCGGTGGCCTACAAGCACCTGAGCAAGCAGAAGATCGATCCCATCCTTTACATGACAGAGTGGTTCATGTGCGCCTTCTCCCGTACGCTGCCCTGGAGCTCTGTCCTGCGTGTCTGGGACATGTTCTTCTGCGAAGGTAGAAGCTCCCCACCATCCTCCTCCTCCTCCTGGAGGGACCGGCTGCAGCCCCCACAGCACGTGGATGACACTTGGGGCTGGAGCAGGAGCGCTGCCGTGGCTGCTTGCCTGTGCCTGGCACATGGGACCCGTTGTAGGGCAGGTTTGGGGCAGCCATGTGCCTGGGGTGCAGACTGGGCTGTTTTCCTGGGGGTTAGGGGGCACGTGCATCCCAAATCCACCCTCTTGCGTGTCCTGACTGCTAGCGGGACCGGGACCTGGTGCCCCTCGGCATCTGAGGGACATAGTGGCGGCGTCACCCTGTCCTGCCGGGCACTCGCTGCCTCACTTCTCCCCTTGCAGGGGTGAAGATCATCTTCCGAGTAGGCCTCGTGCTGCTCAAACACACCCTGGGCTCCTCGGACAAACTCAAGTCCTGCCAGGGCCAGTACGAGACCATGGAGAGGCTGAGGGCCCTCAGCCCCAAGATCATGCAGGAGACCTTCCTGGTGCAGGAGGTGAGGTGTTGGGGACAGTCTGGGGGCCCGGTGCCACCCATTTGGCCACGCTGCGGGACTGGGCTGCCCTTGGGTGGCCAGAGCTGGTGGCAGCATGGGGGCAGTCCCTAAAAGGCAGGCTTGGATTTGGGGTTGGCCTCTGCCCTAGGGTGGGGGTGGGGGGATCCCAGACCCTGTCCCAGTGGCTGGGGTGCCGAGCCAGCCCCCGGTGGCACTGGCACTGTCAAGGGAGATGCTGATGGCACGAGTCTGTCCCCCACAGGTCATTGAGCTGCCGGTGACGGAGCGTCAGATCGAGCGGGAGCACCTGATCCAGCTGAAGAAGTGGCGGGAGACGCATGGGGAGCTGCAGTGCAAGTCCCCCCCACGCCTGCACGGCGCCAAGGCCATCAGCGAGGCCGAGCCCCCCACCCGCAAGGCGCTGGAGCCCGTCCCCTCCATCATTGTCCCCCCCGGGCCTGCCCCCGTGCCCAAGGCCCGCAAGAGCAAGGAGAAGAGCCGAGAGAAGGGCCCGGCCAGCCCCGCCAATGGCCCCGGGGCCGAGGGCAACGGGGTGCCCGGCTCGGCCCGGGACCTGCTGCACCCCCAGCTCTCCCCCCACCACCAGTCCAAGGAGAGCCTGAGCTCCCGGGAGAGCGAGGACACGTACTTGTAGGGCTGGCGCGGCGCTGGGTCCGCACCCCGGGCAGCCGGGCTCAGCTGGGCTGCGCACGGACCCGGGCTCAAGGACGCTGATGAGGGGTGGGCAGGGACCCGTGGCACCCGGCCTTGGGGGCTCTGGGCTGGAGGGGTGGGGACAGGCTGGCCAGCGTGGCTCCGGGGCGGGGGGGGGGGACAGCACCGTCCCTGTGTGCAGGGATGCCCGCTCGGGGCGGGCTTGAAGCCGGGGGCCATCCACAGGAGCTTGGCCCGGTGTGGAGACCAAAGGGGCCCCCATGGGTCTCTGCTGGGTGCCCACCCCGGCAGGGTGCTGGCACCACGAGCGGTGGGAAGCCCTGGCAGGGGGTGGCTGAGCCACCTGAGCTCCCTCCCCACGGCTGGGGGGGCTGGGCTGCCCATCGGCCCCTTGTCCCTGTCCCAGAGCCCCTCGACCCGCCACCCCCAGGGTCCCTCCCATAGCCCCCAACCTTCTGCCTGCACTACACCGCCTGGGCAGACCCAGACCCAGTTCCTGAGCACTCGCGCCTGGCGCAGGGGGACTGGGGGTACGCGAGGAGCTGGGGGGACCCCCTTGCCCCCCTCCTCTTTATCTAGTGAGGATATATCAAACTGTAGCCCTATATGTAGTACCGAATTTACCTACTCACTGAGCCTATTTATTATTCCTCCGTGGCAGGACAGGGACCGAGGTTGGGAGCTGCAGGCGGGATGCGCCGGAGGCAGCAGCATTTGATGCCAGACTACAACAGCGGGGGTAAAGCCCCCCCACACCCCGTCCCTGGGCTCCCCACGGCTCAAGGGGAGCGTTCACCCTGCCCCCTCCCCACCACTGCCACCCCCCCCAGCCCCGAGGTCCTGGTGGAAGTGAGACGGGGTGAGTGAGTGGCTGGGTGCTCCCCGGTTGTGTGGGGTCCCCTCTCTCCCCCCCCCCCACCCTCCCTGAGGGCCAGGGGCGGCTTTGTAAAATACAGCGGGGAAAAACGGTTTTGTACAAAGGGGTAAATAAAGCAGGATTGGGTAAAGGCGTGGCGCCTGCGGCTCCCACCGTCTCTTCCCATCACCCTTCTGTGCCACAGGCTCAAGGGGGGGGGGCACAGGATGGGGCGGTGTCACCTCCTGCTGTACCAGTGCCAGCTTTGGGGAGGCACCCGCGTCAGCACCCCATCTCCCGGGGGTGGGGGGGGGGGTGCTGGGGAGGGTCCCGCTGCTGTCACCTCTGTGTCACCGCCCCAGCGCAGCCACCCAGGGGGGGCCAAGCCCCGACCGGGCCTTGCTGTCTCACCCAGCCCTGGGGCTGCCCCTCTTTGAAGCGTAAATGGGAGGACGCTGCGACCTGTGCCAGCTTGTGACAGCGGTGGTGGCTGCCACGGGCTGAGCTCCCTTCCCGGCACTCAGGCCTGGTCCCCCCCCGCCGGTGTCACAGCTCCCGGGCCCGAGCAGAGCCAGGAGACCCCTGATTTATCCCGTGACGCCCCAGAACTCTTTGTCTATGCCCAAAACCGTGCCCAGGCCCTCTCTCCCTCCTTCCCTGCGCTTCCTGCCGGCAGGAGTGCTGCCCCAACCTCCATTTCTCCCTCCAACCT
>JAVKLA010000088.1:1470287-1483496 GCA_034782735.1 Sagittarius serpentarius
CCCTTATAGCGGCGGCGGCGGCGGGGGCCGGTGCGGCGCGGCCGCCATGGACCTGCACATCCTGGAGCACCGGGTGCGGGTGCTGAGCCTGGCCCGCCGCGGGCTCTGGCTTTACACCCACCCGCTGCTCAAGCTGCTCTTCTTGCCCCAGCGCTGCAGGTACCGGCCTTCCTCCTCCTCCTCCTCCTCCTCCTCTGGTACCTGGCGCTGCTCCAGCTCCCCCGTCTCGTCCCCGGTGCCCGGCCCCGGGAGCCGGCGGTGTTGGGGTCGGCAGCGCCAGTTGTTTTTTCTTCAGGTGCAAGTTCTTCAGCCTGACGGAGACCCCCGAGGACTACACCATCATGCTGGACGAGGAAGGCTTCAAAGGTACCCTGTCCCTCAGAGGGTGGGCTGGCAGCGCAGGCACGAGTTGTGCACGTCCTCAGCCTGGCCGAGCCTAGCAGCGCCCCAGGCCTGGGCCGCGGGGAGCGCGTCCCGGCTTGTAGCGAGGCTCCCTGGGTACGTGCCCATACCCGGGGCTCCCGGCTGCGGAGCTCCCCTCCCCTCAGCGCCTGCGCTGGGGCTGTACCAGCTTGCCCGGCCGAGGTTCTCCCAGCGTGGCTGCCTTTGCCCTAATAACCCCCTCCCGGGCAGAGCCATGTCTCCGCCGGCCGGTGGGACTGGGCTGTGAAACTGGTGGGGACGGTCTGCGGGGAGCCCCGGTGCCAGCCGAAAGCCTGGCTGCTGCGGGCAGGAGGCAGGTACCTCCCGGGATGCCCGTGGGCAGCACTCCGGGCTCCCTGCCGGCGCGGGGTGCTGCCGCCAGGTCTCCCGCCATCGTTCCCTCGGCTGCTTTCGTCTTTTCCCCCTGCCTGGTGAGGGCCAGGGCCGGCCGGCGCTTCGGCAGAGCGGGGCCGATTCTGCGCCCACCCAGGCTGGCAAGGGTGAGCCCGGCCTAAGGGTGCTGCCCGGCAGCAGGGACCAGCTTTTGGGGTGTCCTGGGGAGCGGGGGTTGAGCCCTTCCAGGCCAGTCCCCCTCCCCAGGAGGTGTCATTCCGTGACGTCCCCACCGCTGGTGACCCAGCGCGTGCCATGCATCAGCCTCACCGCCAGTTCTGCCGGGGATACCGGCCCAACGGGCTGTGCCGGAGGGTCTGGATCCTGTCCCGGCTTCCCACTCCCAAACCTTCCCGCCGAGGCCGCAGGAGCCGGCCGCAGCTTATCACCTTGGATGTGCCCCAAGGAGCAAGGGTCAGCGCTCCGGCCTCGGGGTGCTCGCCGGCCGGATCCAGCTCCCACCTCCCTCCCCGGCCCTTCGCTCGGGGAAGGGGCCGCAGGGCCGGGCTCTCCCCCCACCCCAGAGCCAGAGCCGTTCCCCATGTATTGTTTTATTTCAGGGCCTGCGGACAAATATTCCTCAATCCCGAGGGGAGGGCGGGAAGTGCCGAACAATGGTCCTGCAAGCCGACGGCCCCTCTGCACCATGTGTACCCCCTCGGGGCTGGGGGGCTGCCGGTGTCCCCCCGCTGCGAGACTGGGGAGGGGAACCCCTGGCAGAGGAGAGCTGCACCCCCTCTCTTCCCTTGGGGATCTGGATTAAGCCCCGGGGTGGGTGGCACAGGGACAGCGGGGTGTCCCCCCCCACCCCCATGCGCTCACGGCCTCGCCCAGGGTGGTGTTGAAAAGCGATTAAGTGTTGAGCGCTGGGACAGGTCCCCACGTCCCTGTGGGTCGTGTCCCCCCCTCCCCGGCCCTGGCCCTGAAGCTCGGCCCTGGGCCGGAGCCGAGGCCCTTCTGGCGCTTCCTGCGCAGGAACAGGCGCTGGAAACACCCGCCGAGGCCTCCGGATCCGGCCCCACTCCCGCCCTGCCCCGAGCCGTGGTTCGGGAGCAGGGTGCAGAGCCCTTCCCGTAATGGGGTCCCCCCCACCGTGGGTGCCAGACCCCTCCCTGGGGCAACCTTCCCTCCCTCCGCCACTGGTGTGATGAGTTTGCCTTCTCAGCTGGGCTGGGATGCCAGGTGCCCACCCAAGGGCTCGGTGCTTGTGCAGGGCTGTCTCCCATGGGTGCTGCCTCCCGCCTTTGCCAGGCAGGGGGGAGCAGTTTGGAGACCGCTTGGGTGCCCACCCCACTCCGTCCCTTCCAGGGAGCACTGTGGGGTGGGGAAGGGGGTGCCAAGGAGGGGGGGGGGGTTACCTGGATGAGTCCTGGGGCACCCTGGGCAGGAGGGTGGGTGCAGTGGTGGGGGGACACGAGCGCAGCCCCCGTCCCCCTCCCCATTCCCGGGCAGGAAGGAACCAGCCAGCACGCCCTCCCTGCCAACAAAAGCAGCTTTTTGGGAGGCAGCCCTGGCCCCCGGCCAGCCTGGGCTCAGCCCCGCCCCGCCGGGCTGGCACGAGGTGCTGGCTCCCCTGGGACGGCGGGGTGGCCCTTCCCTTGTCCCCTCTGGTGTCCCGTGTCCCCCTGCCCCAAGCATCCCTGGTTGGTGCTGGATGTTGGGCTGGGGATGAGCCCCCAGGCCCTGGCGGTGCCGGTTTTGGGGTGCGGTGCACCCTGATACCCCCTTGCACCCAGCCCAGGGTGCTGGTGCGGGGAGGAGAGACGCATCCCAGGCTTGGGGAGGGGGGGGGTCGTAGCCTTGACCCCCCTCATCCCTGCGGCCGAATTCAGACGCCGTCTCAGCACCTGGAGCAGCTGAGCCCTGTCTGGCTCGTTCCGCTTGTGGATGGGGCTGGTCTGCGCCCCCCACCCCGGCATCTCCAGCCCCATGTCTGGGGCTGATCCTGGCTGTGCTGGGCGAGCTCATCTCCCCAGGGACAGCGTGACATGCGGTGCCTGCGCCGGTGCGAGCTGTGTGGCACGGAGGGCGTGCGGCAGCGGATGCCATTTGGCTGTGCCGAGGCCCCGGGAGCCTCGTGCCTCAGTTTCCCTTTATCCTTCACAGAGCTGCCGCCTTCCGAGTTCATGCAGGTAGCGGATTCGACGTGGCTGGTGCTCAGCGTCGTCTCCAACGGCCGGGCACCCTCCGGCTGCCAGGCCACCGGCGTCACCAAGATCGCCAGGTCGGTCATCGCGCCGCTGGCTGAGCACCACGTCTCGGTGCTGATGCTCTCCACCTACCAGACCGACTTCATCCTGGTGAGTGCCAGGAGATGATGGGGACGGCGGTGCCTGGTCCCACCGGCATGATGGCTCCGGTGGCAGAGCCGGGTGGGGACCCCGCTGTCCCCAGCCGGCAGTGGGGGGGGCTGCGGGGAGAGGCGGGGGTGCCGGCCCTGATCCTGCACCCCTGGCCAGGTGCGGGAGCGGGACCTGCCAGTGGTGATCCACACGCTGGCGGGGGAGTTTGACATCTACAGGGAAGAGAGCGGCGAGTGCGTCCCTGTCACCTGCGACGATGTCAGCAACGGCTTCCTCAAGCCCAAGCCGGGTGAGCGGTGCCGGGTCCCGTGTCCCCCCCGGGGCCACCCCATCCCCAGGGCCACCCGGTTCCTGCCGAGACGCTCCAGCTCCCGCCGGCGGTACCCGCATCCTTGGGGGACCCCCAGGGCCACCCCTCTGCACCCTGAGGGATGCCGGGCTGGGGCTGCGGTGGCCACGGGGTGGCACTGCGGTACTGTCCCCAAGCTGTCCCCGCCACGCCTGACGGGTGGCTCTCCCCCTGCCAGCCGCCAGCCCCACACTGCACCCCGTGCAGAGCCCCCAGACCCGCTTCTGCGTCCTGACCGTGGCCCCCGACACGCTGCCCGCCATCGCCACCATGCTCATCGATGTCCTCTTCTACTCCCACAGGTGGGTCCCGGGGACGGGGACACAGTGGTGGCCCCTCAACTGGCGCCACCTGAGCTGCGGTGACGTGCGTGTCCCCCCCCCGCGTTGCTCCCAGTGGCTTTTCAAGCTCTGGGTGCGTTTTGCAAGCTGGTTTCGCCCTCCCAAGCGTGCCGGGGCGGGGGCTGCAGCCACGTGGGTGCCACGGGTCCCGCTGCCACCGTGGGAGGTGGGAGCCCTGAGGTGACCCGGGGGACGAGCCCCCCATTGCAGCAAAGCCTGGGGGGGGGGGTGGGTTTGCAAAACAGGAGCGGGTGAGTTGCAAAAGGCCGGTGGGAACGCTGCTGGGGTGAAGGGACGCTCCTGGCCGGGACCTCCGGTGTCCCCCAGGATGGGGTCCTTTCTGGTGGCCCCTTCCTGCTCCGGAGGCACCACGGCACTTTAGGAATGCCCCAAAACCCACCCAAAAACCCAGCATCCGCTGTCCCCCAACCCGGCGGCTGTGCGAGCTGCGGACCCGGCGGGTAGCCCCCGCTCCCGTCCCCCCCGCATCGGCTCACCCTGCGACATCCCAACGTGATGCTTGAAGATACTCAGTGCCACCACCAAGCCCTTCTCCTCCCAATTTCGGCGGTGGTGACCCCTCCCTGCGGCTCTCCCCCCAACCCGCCCCACTCTGCAGCCCCCCGAGGGAGGCTGGCGCCGGCAGCCAGGACCTCGACTCCATCACCTTCTTCGCCTTCTCCCTCATCGAGGGCTACATCTCCATCGTGATGGATGCCGAAACCCAGAAGCGGTAGGTGCCGTCCCTGGGGGTGTCGGTCCGTCCATCCGTCTGTCCGTCCCCAGGGCTGGGGGGCTCAGGGAGGGGGGGCGTTGCACTCAGACACCCCACCCCCCCACCCCCAAACCTCAGGTTCCCCAGTGACCTGCTGCTGACCAGCTCGACGGGGGAGCTGTGGCGGATGGTGCGGATCGGCGGGCAGCCCCTCGGCTTCGGTGAGCGTGGCCGCGGTGGCCGTGTCCCCCCCCACTATGCCGCCGCCATCCGTCCTCCCCCTACCCCGGGGGGTGCTTCGGGGTGATGCTCTCCCTGTGTGTCCGATGGCAGTGCCACCGGGGCCACCGCTCACCCCAGGGTCCCTTTCCCTCCCCAGACGAGTGCGGCATCGTGGCGCAGATCGCCGAGCCGCTGGCCGCCGCCGACATATCGGCGTATTACATCAGCACCTTCAACTTCGATCACGCCTTGGTGAGCCCCTGCCCCTCCCCGGGGACCCGCCGCGGTGGGGATGTCCCCCCCGGGGCTGACACCCGCTCTGTGTGTCCGTGTGTCCCCCCCCTGCCACCGACAGGTCCCCGAGGAGGGCATCGCCGAGGTCATCCAGCTGCTGCAGCAGCGCCAGGAGAGTGGCAGATAGCGACCGGCTGTTCCCACGTCGGGTGGCCCAGCGCGGTGGCATGGTGGGCTCCCCCTTCCTTCTTCTCGCCCCCCCTCCCCCCCAATTTGTAATTTTTTCATTCTAAGGCTCCCCCCCATGCGGGGCAGAGCCGGGTGTAGCATTGCTCCCTGCCTGCTGGGGACATGGGGACATGGTGGCTTTGGGGACCCGGTGGCCTCGTGGCAGTGGGCCAGTGTCCTGTGGGAGGGGGGGGGAGCAGTCCCCACCGTGCCACCCCCCACGGGCGAGGCCGAAGGGCAGCCCCCGTGCCATCCTCTGCCTGCAGGCCTCCTGCGCAGGGTTGGGGGGCTCCGGGAGGAGAGCGGGGCGTCCCCGGGGACCTGCTGGAGGAGGAGACTTGGGGGGGACATGCCAGAGAGCAATGATGTGCCACCGCGGTGCTGGGGGTGACAGCCAGGGGCTGGCGGGACATGCCCCTATGCCCCATGTGAGTCCCCACAGGTGGCCCCCTTGGGTGGGGGAGGGTGGCCGTGATGCTCTGGGACACCCCTGGACCAACCCCAAGGGGGTGAAAGCATCCCTGGAGCTGGGGTTCCCCCTGGCACCCCAAAAATCTCCAAGGCAGGGTGGGGGGAGGGCTGTGGTTCAGCCCCAGCCCTGTGTCCCCTCTGAGGTGGCCCTGTGCCCCTGCCTGGGCCATCGCCTATTGTGGGGGGACAACGGTGACCCCCCAGCTCCTCTCAAGCTGTATTTTCACATAGTTTTTAATAAGTCAGTAAAAGTCCTATTATTTTTATTTCCACGTAGCTCCGGGGTGGGTGGCTTGCAGCTGGTCCCCGGGTTGGTGGCACTGGGTGGGCTGGGAGCGGCTGGGATGTGACAGGGGGACGTGGCACTCCCTGTGTCCCTGCCGTAAGGTGACTAAGATGTGGCCAGTTCACCTACCGCGTATTTCGGGTGAAAAAAAGGACGAAGGCTGCAGCCCCCAGCAAGTCACTGGCCCTGGGGAAACTGAGGCACGGGTCCCACTCCCCCATTTCTGCCCTCCCCCTGCCCCGTGCTGGGCCAGCTCCCATAGTCTGGGGGAAACTGAGGCACGAAGGGCTGAACTTGACCCCTAGGCCTGGGGATGCCCCTGCCACGCCGTCACCATGTCCCCACATCCTCTACCCTTGCTGGCAGCATGGCAATCCCCCGGCAAAGTGGGGTGCATGGGGCGGGTGCTGTCCACTCCTGGGGTGCCTGGGGGATGCTGTGGCCCCCTTGGGGGCTGGGGCTGCGGCCGTACGGGTGGGTCCCCCAGCCCCTGGGTGCCCCCGGGGGGCCGCGCCTGGTCAACGAGCGAGACTCGGCGGGAGCGTGAGCGCAGCAGAAACCTCTCGGGGGGCCTTTTCCCCCCGCGGTGGGCAGCTCGGCGGGGCTCAGGCCAGTGGGCGAATGCAGCCCTGCTCCCATCCTGTCCCCAAAAACCAGCCCCTACTTTCCCAGGCACCATGCGGGAGCGTGCCCAGGTCCCAGCCGCGTCTTCCCTGCGTCAGCTCCGGCACGCTTGCAAGCCGTTGGGTTCCTGCAGCCTCTCCGGGCGCTCTCTTTCCTGTCTCGCTCTTTTGTCCAGAGTCATGAGACGTCGGTGACGCGCGCCCAAGCGATGAAGAAATTGCAGCCGGCCCATGTGGTCACCGGCACTATTTTTGTCCCCTTTGGGTATTGCACAGTCCTCCGCCACCCGCTTTCCTCCGGTGGGGTGGCCACTGCAGTGGCTTCCTCCCAGCCCGGCCCCGTCCTGCAGGGACCCTGCGCGGAGCCCTGGGAGGTGACGGTGCCATGTAGAGGGGCCCGGGCCACCTGTGGCCGTGGGGGACCCAAAGGTGGGTCTGCTCTGCCCGCGTGGTCATGCTCACCCGGCCAGGGGGCCCGAGGGTCCTGCCGTGGCACCACACGTGCTGGAGGCATGGCTGGACGGACAGGTGGACGGACGGACGGACGGATGGATGGATGGATGAAGAGGTAAATGAATGGATGGATGGATGGATGGACAGAAGGATGGATGGGTGGGTAGAGGGATGGATAGGTAGGTGGATGTACAAGTGGACGGATGGATGGGTGGGCAGGTGGATGGGTGGATAGATGGATGGACGGACGGACAGGTGAATGGATGGGCGGGTGGACAGATGGATGGATGGATGGTGGGCGTGGATGGATGGGCAGGTGGATAGGTGGATGGATAGACAAGTGGATAGGTGGGCAGGTGAGTGGATGGACAGACGGACGGATGGCTGGGCAGGTGGAGGGTTGGATGGAGGGCAGGTAGATGGTCTGGCTAGACAGACGGACAAACTACTTCAGTCAAGCAGGTGTGGAGAAAGACAGACATTCTCCTGGCTCCTCCACCCCTCCAGGGCTGCCCTGGGCTCAGCCCTGCCCACCCCGCCCCGCCCCGCCCCGCCCCACCAAACCCAGCCCAGCCACCGCCTCTGCCAGGGGCACGACCCGAGGAGGAAGAGGAGGCAGCTGGTGGAGGAAGCAGCACCAGCCCTACTCCCGCAGCAGGGAGTCCTGCAGGTCACGGGGCAGCTGGGGAGGGGAAATTTTGGGAAAAGAAAACATTTCTTCTTCTGAGTCACGGCCGCGCTCTTCCACCGCCCTGGAAGAGATGTTATTTCTGGGTTGTCCCCTTGTGCCGCCGCTGAACCCTCTGAATGCGCAAATTCGGTGCAGGGCGGCTCCCTCCGCTCACGCTGGCAACTTTTGATGGTCATCAAAATCAACCGGATTGCAACGCATCTCCAGAAGCTGAGAAAATATATTCATTTTTACGGAGTGGCGGGAAAAAGCCCCCCGCCGGCGCCTGGCTCCTGCCGGGCTCTGTCCACTGGGAAAGGGGAGCTGAGGGGTGCAAGGGGGTTTGCACCGGGTGCCGCCGGCAGCGCCGAGGCCGGGCCGGGCTCCGCGGCAATGCCGGCCGGGGCCGTGCAAGCCGGGTTCTCCCATGGTGGTATTGCATAAGGCTGACGAGGCAGTGAGGGCAGCGCTGCCTGCATCGCTGCCCGCGCCGGGCTTCCGCTGCCCTCAGCTCCTGCGCCCTTGGGCAACACCCAGGGCCCCGCGCGGGTCCCGGTGCGGCCGGTTGGCACGGGGAAGTTGCGTTTCCTTCCCGCGGGCACCCGTGGGTGCTGGTGGGCAGAGGGGCTGAGCCGTGCTGCCCGGTGTCCCCGACTTGGTCAGCACCCCAGTTTGCCACCCAGAGGGGTGGGCAGGTGTGAGCAGACGGACGGCGCGTCCTCCGGAGCACCGCCCAGCACCGTGGCCGGGTGCGGTCCCTGGCCGTGCCGGGATGCTCCGCACTTCCCGGGCTTCCTTCCGCCGCCCTCCTGCCCAGGCCGGATTTTCGGCTCCTGTGGCTGGACTCGGGAAGCGAAGCCCCACCGTGATGGGACACGGGTGTCTCCACATGGCTGAAGGCCGCGGGTGCCGGCCCCACTACTGCCACTGCCGCTGCCCTCTTTTGCATTTGGCTTTTGGGGCAGCTGAGGCCAGTTTTGGTTCAACCAGCCCATTGGGTGCCGAGCAGCGAAACGGCGGGGGGGGGGGGGCTGACTCAAAGCAGGCCTTTCCCAAGAAGCCGGGTCATGGGGCTCCAGCGGTGCCGGCACAGCTGGATCCGGGATGAGCGGTGGGACCGCAGGCTCCCCGGGCTGGACCTGCCGGGACTCCCTCGAGGAACTGAATCGAAGAACAACCCCATCGGCCGGCCGGCATCATTTCCTCCCGCCGGGGCGGCTCACCCCGCTCATTGGCCCCCGGGGCACGGCTTCACTTCTCGCTGGCTTTCCGTTGGGTCCGGGTGCCTCCTTCGGAGGTGGGGGCAACTGGGTGCACTTTAAAAAGCGAGCTTCCCCATCGCCGAGCAGTTAAGGAAGTCGCTTGTGCGGCCGAAACACCCTGCCCCGGCCATGCGGTGCGACAGGCAGCCCCTGGGTGTGCTGGCAGGTAGGTCTCTGCCGGCGTCCCGCAACTACCCTCTTGCTCGCGCGCCGGCTGTGTCGAGCTGGCCGGGAGCCGCGGGAGGGAGCGCGGCGGCGGGGCCCGCAGCGGGGTTGAGTCGGCGTGTTGCCGCAGATGTTGTCGGCGAGGGTGTCCCCCCCCCCACCCTGTGCTGCGGTGGTGTTACCTCCCAAGGGTGCTGGTGGGGGACACGGACATTCCCCCCGCCCCCCCCCGCTCCGTGGCAGGTGGGACAGGGAGAACCGGGGCTGGGCACCCCACGGGGGGGGGTGTCCTTTTGTCCCTGGGGGAGAAGAGATGCTGGGAGGGGCGGGCAGGAGAGGACATGCTTTGGGGTCAGTTTGGGGACCGATGGCAGAGGGTCAAGGGTCAGCTTGCTGGCACGGATCCTGCACCCCGCCCAAGCCCTTCAGCTCCCCCCCCCCAGCACAGCAGGGCCGGATGCCGCGTGCCAGTCCAGCACCGCATCCAAAGTCACCGCCGGCACGCGGCCGTGGGTGACAGCAGGGCCGGGACAGCGGCCAGCCAGAGCAGAGGGGCCAGGTCCAGGAATGTCACCGCTGTCCCCTCCTTTGTGGTGGCCCACGCTGGCAGGGGGAGCTGCTGGGGCCACCGCCGCGGCTGGGCTGCACGCCCTGGCTGCTTGATGGCAACTTCATTGTCCTCATCCTCCTCCTTCCCGCCAGGCCCCCGGCAGGCTTTTGGCACAGGGGCTGGGCTCATCCCCGTGGCACGACCCGGGATTTCGGTGCGGGGGACGCCCGCGCCCAGCCCACGCGGTTCTTGCCGCCAGGCCTGACGCCAGGGTGATGGGCGCACGGGGCCGAGCTCTCCCCGTGGCAGCTGTCACTGTGGCGCTGGGGCAGGTGAGCTTCTGCCTTTCTGGCGCGGAGAGGCGGCTGGCTGCCTCCCGGCACCCGGTGATGCCCCAATGTCCCCCGTCTCCCTCCTCTTCCTCCCCAGCTGTCACCAAAGGGCTCTTCATCCTCTGGGCGGTGCCAGGCCAGGGGGGGCGGCCCCTGCAGCCCCCCACCCTGCAGCAGATCCAGGCGCTGGTGAGGCACATGGCCGAGGACGCGCAGGAGCTTTTTGCCTTCTATGTGAGTCCCCTTCCCCGGGACGAGGGCTCGCTCCTGTCCCCTCCGTGGGGGGGACACGGGGCTGGGGGTGGGGGTGGGGGGGGCGTGGGGGGGGAGGTTCCCTGTGCTGCTCCCACCCCATGTCCCTGACCTTTCTCCCCCATCCCCGGGCAGGAGGAGAACCAGCACCTGGCCATCAACCACCTCTGCCGCACCAACCGCCCTCCCGAGTGGCTGCGGGGACCGGTGATGGGGCCTGGGGGGCTGCGGGGGCTGCGGGGGACCATGGCCCGCATGGCCCAGGTGCTGCAGGACATCACCCGGCACCAGCGCGACCTCAACCCCCCCGGCGCCGAAATCCTTCGCCGCTTGGCCAGCACCCACCTGAAGGTGCGAGGGCTCCTCAGCAACCTGGAGGGGCTCTTCCCGGCCCCCAGCCCCCGCCCCGGCCACCGGCCCCCGCCCGGCCCCACGGCACCCACCAAGGTCTTTCGGCAGAAGCTGGAGGGGTGCCGGACCCTCTGGAGCTACGCCCACTTCATGGCCAAGCTCAGCGCCCAGCTGGAGGCCAGGAGCCGCCGAGCGCGCCGGGAGAAGCGGAGATCGCACCGGGGCTCGAGGCTGCCCGCACGCTCCTAGAGTGGCCCCGCCGTCACCGGCGCTGTCCGGGTCTCCATCTCCGTCCTGTCCCGTCCCGTCCCCATCTCCGTTCCATCCCCGTCCCCAGGACGGAGACTCGCCGGCCGGCCGGGACGCGCCGCGGAGACCCTCTAAGCTCGCACCAGCGCGGACGCGAGCGCGCCCGAAGCAGCTCCCATCACTTCGGCTTGCTGTGGGGACCAAGCCGTCCCCATGCCACCGCTCGGCTGCAGGACAGCCCTGCTCCGCTCCCGGCAGCTCCCCTGCATTTCGGTAGCCCCTGGTGCCGCGGGGAGCCGCGCGCTCGGGTGTCCCCCGGGTGCCCGGCGCTGAGGGATGGCGCCGTCCCTTGTCACCGAGCCCCGCTGGATTTTCCAGTGATTCAATGGGTCCGGTGACCCGGCCTGACTAAGAGCCGCTCGCCCAGCACCAGCCACGCTGCCGGCAGGGTGCGGCCCCGGCCCACGGAGAACGCTGCTGGCACTGGTGAGTGCCACCGGCCTTGTCACCCCCCACCCCCCCCGCCTGCCCTGCGCCAGGTTTGCGGACCCCCCAGAGAGCATCTGGGAGCAGAACCCTGTGGGCTCGGTGGCCCCGTGAGCTTGGTGGCCCTCCCCGTGTGCTTGGTGGCCCTGCAGGCTCAGCGTCCCCAGCAGCTCTATGGCCCTGCGCTCAGCCCTGTCCTTGTCCCTGCACGCTCACTGTCCCCAAGCCCTCAGCGACCCCGTGCTCGTCCCTGTGCTCTGTGTCCCCCTGCGCTTGGTGTCCCTGTGCTCCCTCTTGCACGCTTGCTGACACCCCCCCCCCCCCCCCCCGGCCTCGGTGTCCCCCTGCTCTCGGCATCCCTGTGGCCTCAGGGACCCCAAGCTCTTCCCGCTGCGCGCAGCATGCCTGTAACTTCAGTGTCCCCCGCGTCCCCGAGCCCCTCGGGCCGTGCCACCGCAGCCCTGCCTGGGCCAGGCAGGGGCTCAGCTCCGGCCACCGCACTGTGACAGTGGGTGGTGGCACCCCCCCCCTAATTTATACATTAATATTTGTATGTATTTATTGAATCTTGGGGTTAATTTAATACATCCCTGCAGTGGGAAGAAATATTTAAGGACATGTTTTTAATATATAAATCTCTATTTTTATGATAACTTTTTTTTGTATCGTGTTAAACTATGAATGTAACAAGGTTTTATTTATGAATACCAATATTTTTCGGTACTGTGAGAAGGACGGTGCCCACCACGGGCTCGTGGCCCCCTCCCCCGTATTTTTGTATAACGGCAGAAGAAAATAAAGTGTTGACCTCGGCCCGTGGGCCGCTGAGTGGTTGTGTCCCGGCGTCCGTGGGCAGAGAGGGGCTGTATTCCGGTGGCCAGGCTCCCCCCGTTGTCCTCGCCAGGGCACGTGGCACGGCGTGGGATGGCAGCATGGGGTGGGATGGGACCCGGCCTGGTGTGGCACGGCAGAGGATGTGGCACAGCTGAGCGGCACACGGCACACGATGGGCTGTGGCACGTGGCACGGCGCAGGATGTGGCACACGGCGCGGCGTGGCACACGGCGCGGCGTGGCACACGGCAAGTGAGGTGGCAAGGCGTGACATCCCACGGCGTGGCCTGGCACCGCCAGGCATGCGCCGTGCCGTGGTGCGGCACACCCTGTGGCACACGCAGCCCTGCGCGGCAAGCGACCCGGCGCAGCCGCCGGGCCGTGGCCGCAGCCAAGCCAGAGCACCACGTCCCTGCCGCCTGGCCGGGGCCTCCGCGGGGACCAGGCCACCCCACTGCCACTGGTCCCGCTGAGTCAAAAATCCTAAGACCCAGTCATGTGGCACCGCGGAGTCACTCGTTCCCCGCTGTGTGCCGGTGCCCGCCGGCCTGCCCGGCACTGCCACCGGCACCGCTGCCTGAGTCAGTCACGGGGAGCATCGCCACCGGGACGGCCACCACTGCGCTGGCGCTCGCTGCCATTTGGGGACACTCGGGGTGGGGACGATGTCACTATGAAGCAGGCCAGGCCGGCTTGCCACGCCGTGGGTGACCGTGACAGTGACCGTGCCGCCACCCACGGGCTGCCGTCCCCCGCCAAGCCACCCGCCGGCTCCGAAGAGGCGGCAGCTTGCATGGGCTGCGGAGGGCAGGGCGCAGGTACGTGACACCCCCTCCTCCCCCCCGCGGGACCCCCCAAACAGGGGGTGCACCCTGGGCTGAGTGTCACCGGGGGGATGCTGGCAGCCCCCATGTCCCCACAGGGCCGGGCTCCCTCCTTGCAGGGCCACCCAAGAGGACCCCACTGCCCACCCCATGCTCCTGCCCCCCCCCCCCCCCCCCCCCCCCCCCCCCCCGAC
>JAVKLA010000088.1:1488039-1528601 GCA_034782735.1 Sagittarius serpentarius
CCCCCCAGGGACAGGGCGGTTGGAGCATCCCGCCAGCTGGAGGGGGATGCTGGGGCGACCGAGCTGCTGGCGGCTCAAGGGTCCCCTTGTTCCGCGTCCAGGGATTTCCTGGCCGGCGTCTCCGGCAGCTGTGGTGTCTCTCCCCGGGGCTCCTCGGCGCTGCGCCCGCTTCGCAGACAGGGAAACTGAGGCAGGCGGTGGGGCTGGAGGCGGGGGGGGGGTACGCCGAAGGCAGGTTTCCTTGCGGGCGCCCCCGCTGAGTCAGCCGGGGCCGGGGTGGGGCCTCGCTCCCGCAGCGCCCGGCCGAGGATAACGGAGGGGAAAGCGCTTTGCATATTTGATTAAACCCGACAGGTCGTCACCGGGCCGGTTGCGAAATGTGGGAATGCCGCGGGGCACCCCGCCGGGAGGGGAGGCGGGGGAGCGCCTGCCGGGGGGCAGGTGAGGGGGACGGGAGCAGGACAGGAGCCTCAGCACGGCCGGGATGGTGAAGTGGGGGGGTCTGGAGGCTGCCGGCCAAGCCAGACCCCCACTGGAGCGGGATGGGTCCCCGGTCTGGCTGGACACCCTCTCCTTGGGTGCTCGGGCCTGGGGACATCCTCGGGGGACGCTCTGCATCACGGGGGCATCAGCGGCGGCACGGTCCCCACGGGCCACCATTGGCTTGGTCCCCGCCGTGACACTCGCCTCTCTCCCCGCACAGGCGTCGTGCCCTTCGTGGCCCTGCTCCTGCTGCAGCGGCGGCCGGTGGCCGGCCGGGCGCTGCTGGTGACCGGCCCCGGCTGCCCCGGTCATGGCTTGTGCCGCTCCAACGTCCAGGAGCAGACCCGCAGGCAGGTCGCGCTGCTCAACGCCACCGCCCAGGACCTCTTCAGCCTCTACGTAAGTGGTGCTCGGGGACGGCCAGGACCCCCGGGGCTGTTTGCTCCATCAAGGGCGTGAAGGGGGAGGGCTGGGGACACCGCGGGGACGGTGGCAGAAGGCGGCCGGGACGGGGGGGTAGGGGACATGGGGGTGACGCTTGCCTCTCCTCCCAGCTGAAGTGCCAGGGAGAGCCGTTCAGCAGCGAGACCGACAGGCTCTGCAACCCCAGCGGCGTCTTCTTCCCCGCTTTCCGTGTCAACCGGACGAGCGAGAGGAAGGAGGTCATGGTGGCCATGTACAAGCTCTTCGCCTTCCTCAACGCCTCGCTGGGGAACATCACGCGCGACCAGGAGGAGCTCAACCCCACGGCCAAGGAGCTCCTCGACCGGCTCCACAACACCACCAAGACCACCCGGGGCCTCATCTCCAACCTCACCTGCCTCCTCTGCAAGAACTACAACGTCTTCCAGGTGGACGTCAGCTACGGGGAGAGCTCCAAGGGCAAGAGCGCCTTCAAGAAGAAGCAGCAGGGCTGCCAGGTGCTCAGGAAGTACGTGCAGGTCATCGCCCAGGCGGCCCGGGTCCTCCTACCTCATCTCAGCCCCCCGTGAGCGCCCGCCCCGGCTCCTCTGCCTCCCTTCGCACCGGCCATTCCCCCACCGCTGCCTCCTGAACTCCCGCCTTCCTATTTATTACCCCGGACCCTGCGCTGGCCCCATCCGCCCTCCGGTAATTTATTTGCCCCTTGCGGGGCGGGGGTGAACGTTGCAGCCTGGTGTGTCCCGGGCAGAGCGGAGCCGGGGCCGGCATCCAGCGAGACGAGGCAGCGCATCCCCGAGGCGCTGCCGGGGCGCGGGCTGGTCCCGGGATGTGCCTCAGCCGTCCCCGTGCTCCCATGGGGTGCGGGGAGCTGCGGGTGCTGCGAGGGGCTGGCGGCGGGGCCGGACTCTGTCCCCCATGGCTGGTCTCCTCCATCATGGGGAGCAACCTGACAGACATCCTCGAGCATCGTCCAAAAGCCTCCACTTCCCCGGGAAAAAGGATTGGGGATGAAGGACACCGGGATGCTGCTGCTGGCGGGGACATGGGGACGCGCTCCCCCTGCACATTTTGGGGCTGGGCTCCCCCCCAAGGAGCCAAACTGAGGGTACAGGTGTGGCCGCGGCGGCTGGGGCTGGGTCCTGCCGTCTCGGACGAGGCCACCCACCGGGAACAGAGCCGGCGGCTGTCCCACCGTGAAGCATCGTCCCCCCCCAGCCCCCGCGCGGGTACGGCGGGGCGCAGAGGGCCCGTCTCTCCCCTTCGGAAAAGTGCTTTTCCCATCGGAAGGGCTCTGAATGTACTAGCGGCCAAGGGCTGGGCTTCGCACGGCCGAACGCGGCCCCGGAGCGGGGACCTGGGGACGCGGGGACGTGGGGACATGGGGACGGGCCCCAGGCCGGTGGCAGGAGGCGCTGGCTCGCTCCTGGCACCAGAGCGGGCTGTGAGGTTTATTTATTGCCTCGGTGGAAAACCCAGTGTGCACTGAGTGCTCTGACCTGACTTTTAATAATGTTATTAATAATAATAATTAATAATAATTAATAATAAGATTTGTGGTAATATATATATAGAATTCTATTTAAATATTTATTTTTTTATACTTCTTTCCCCCCTTTTTTTAAATAAACCAAGAGAAATGGACTATATTCAGCTCTTCTTTGCTGGCTTCCCTTTGCGCTCCCCCTCAAACACCTCCGCTTCTCCCCCAAAACACCCTCGGGGCTGCCCCAAAACCCCCTCAAGCACCTCTGCGGGCCAGGGTCACCCTCCCCTGTCCCCTTGCTCCTTCTTCCCTTCCCAGTCCCCTAAGGGTGCGGGGACCATCATGGTGCAGGGAGCACCGTGGCGTGGGGAGCATCATGGCATGGGGAGCACCATGGTGCAGGGACCCCCGCTCCGGCAATGCCGGCGGTGCCTGGGGGTACGGGGAAATGCCGAAGCTGGCCGGGAAGAGGCAGAAGGAGGCAAACGAGCGTGTGCGGGGCGGGGTGGGGGGTGGGGGGGAGGCAGATAAAATTGCAGCCGCTTCCCAGGCAGCCCTGGGAGAGGCTCAGCAAAGCTTGGCCGGGGCCAAGACCACCTAAGGCTCCACCAGTGCCCCGGTCCTCTGTGAGTGTCTCGGATGGGACTGTACTGGTTAACAAGAGGCTGATTATACAGGAGACGTTGGAGCAGGATGATGAAATTTTCCTCCTCCTCCAGAGCCCTTGGGCCTCCGGCCAAACCTCCCAGGCATGAGACAGCAAGCGGATGAGCTAAGATCCTGTGTGATCATCTCTCGTGTCTCGGAGGAGCCCTGACCAAAAAATCATCGCAAAAATTCAAAAGTGCCCCCCCCCAGACCCCTCTTTCTCTGCCCCACCAGGTTGCGCTGCCTGGTTGTGTCTCCCCAGCTCCCACGGGAGGTTTCACAGCATCGGCTTGCCCCCCAGAACGGCACTGCCGTGAGCAGCCTTGTGCCGCGCCAGCGGTGACGGCAGGGGGAGCGGTGCCCAGCTCCAGCCCAGCCCTGCTGGCCCTTCATGGCAGGGACTGAACCCCGAAATGGTGCCGGCTTCCCCACCCCACGGCAGAGGCCCCCAGGGTCATCGCTGGCTGCCACAGTGGGTCCCCAGGCACGATGTGGCTTTCTTCCATCATCCCATCCTGCCACCAGGGAAGGGACGCGGGGTGTCCCCTGTGCTGCTGCCCTGGAGGGTGCCCAGGATTGCAGCCCATTTGTGGGGCCCTATTCCAGCCTGCACTGTGCGATAAGATGTCCTCAAACCGATACAAACCCCTCCAAAATGCAGGGACGGGGCAAGGCACAGGGGCAGCCTCAGAAGGGGAAGTACCATCCATTTGGGACGGGCATCACGCCACAGGGCCAGGTCCTGCAGCGCATGCTGGCACCAGGACGGCTGCCGGGGTCACCACGTCCCTGCAGCTGGGGACAGCCGGGTGGCCCCATGGCTATCGCTACTGGGCCATCATACAGCCAACATCTCGTATGCTGGAAATCCAGGGCTGGACATCCAGGCTGAGTCCATCTGCGTGTACGTATCCCTCACCTCGTCCCTGCCAGGGACAGGGAAGGTGCCCGGGGGTGCCACCGACCCAGCCCCGGGGGCTTGAGGGGTGGCAGCAGCCGGGGGCTCAGGTCGAGCTCAGCCCGGCCAGGAGCTGGGCTGGGGACAAGGTCCTGCGCAGCGAGCGCAGCAGCGAGGAGCTGTGCACATCTGGATTTCTCACGCTTGCGTTCAACGTCCCTCCTCAACCAGATGGCAAAAATAAATAAATAGAATAAATCAGAGCCTCCTGACATAAATTGGGAACTCACGCCCGGGCTCTGCGTTTCATGAGTCTCCCTGGAAGACAGTCAAACGCAGGCGAGGACAATGGGTTCACTTCTCCCCTGTGTCGGGTCATTCCCAGTTAAGGCTCATTAGTGGCGGGCGGGGGATTAACTCTTCCTTCCCTGGAAACGCGGCTCCCCCTGAAGCGTGGACAAGACCCTAAAATTCCAAAAACCCCATCCTTCACCCTCCCCTGGGGTTTGGGGGCTGGGACTGGAGGCGGCCCCCAGCTCATGCCATCGCCCCGGCTCCTGTGAGCCAGGACGCGTCGCCCCACGCTCAGCGGACATCCCAAACTCGGGGGAGATGGAAAGGGCTTTCAATGACCTCAGCCAGCCGCCGATCCCACCCAGCCGGCGCTCGGGGGAAGCGGGCCAGCCCCACGAGCCGGACCACGAGCACCGGCGCTGCGGCTTCCCCAGCGGGACTGGCAGGACCCCGTTAGCGGTTCCCCTTCGGCCCCAGGACCACAGAAACTTTTTTGACTGGGGCGAGAGCCGGGGGGGCTCCGGGGAGCCATTCGTTGCGATGGGAGCGATGCCTGCGCCCCGATAACGGAGCGGTCTGACCATCGGCGCGCGGCCCTGAGCAGCGGGTCAGCGCTGCCTTCAGGGAGCGCGGTACGTGAGGAGCTGCTCCTGCCCGCGGTGAAGTCAGTGCCGCTGCCTGGGTGTGACTAACTGACCTCAGACCTTGGCCCCGCGGCGTGGATCATGTGCTAACTGACGCCGCGCGCAACCCGGCCGGACGGGTCCACGCCGCTGCCCCGGGGCCACCGGCCAGACCAGACTTGCCGTCCGCGGGCTGCAGGTGCGGTGCTGGGGCACCAGCAGCTCTGCACCCCCGGCGGGGCGGGCGGCGGGTGCCCTGCGCTGCGTCCCCGGGGCTCAAGCCAGCGCAAGCACCCCAGTCGGGGCTGACCCCGCGGGCAAAGCCAGGGATGGTGGTTGGGCCGTTCCCTGAAAGACCCCGGTTGGAGCATCCCCCCTTCCCCTGTGTCCACCCGGGCCGGGGTTGGACCCGTTGGTGCCCAAGGCAGAGCCCCTTCCCCATCTGGGAGGTCCCCTCAAGGCTCAATATTTGGGAGACGCACTTGGCCGGTAACCATCTCCCCGGCAGGCCCCCGACCCCAAGCTGGGTCCCAGCGGGTCCCCGAGGAGGGGAACATTGTGTCCAAAGGGCCGGCCGGCAGCTCTTCCTCACCGTCTCAGGCTGGCTGCCGGCCCGAGCACGGAAAGATTTGCCGAGCCCATCTGAAACGCATTCGTCCCTGGGCACTGTTGCTGCAATAGCAGATGCTCCTGCGGGTCCCCGACCACATCACAGCTCAGCGGCGCGGGAACCGCACGTTCGCATGGGAAGAAACAGCTCTTGCCCCGAACGGCTCAAACTCCTAATTGGAGACCAACCGTAACAAATAAACAAGACAATGGGCTGGAGGCGAGATGAACGCAACCTCTGTCGCAGGACCCGGCTCTGAGAGTCGCCTCCGTGCCTGGCGGGGGACTTGGCATGGGCCGGCAAGAGCCAGGGGGAGGGCAGGGGCCAGATCCGGACCCCCCGGTGGAGCCACTCGCTGTGTGACACCGCTGGAGCTCGGGGCTGGCTCGGGAGCTGGATGACACATCCCCAGCGGTCCCCTGAGACCCTCGTCGGCAGCTTTGCTAAGCAAGTGTTTAATCTCACGGTGAGCGAGCTTGGAGCAGGGTCAAATCCAGCCCTGGCAGAGCTGCTGGAGAGGCCTCTCCTTGCCACACCCCCAGTTCGGAGCTGGCTGGGGACCCCCCCGCCATGCCTTGCACAGGGCACAGGGCTTAGGGGACCCTTCTCCATCACCCTGCATCAAGGACGGGACATGCTGCCTTGTCTTTCGCCAGGAGTGATGCCCGGGGGCCAGACCCGGGTATCTGACGGCGGGGGTTATCTCAGCACAGCTATCACCCTCAAACAGAAGACGGGGAAACTTCCGCAGCTCCGGGTGCTCTCGCCACTGATGGAGGAGCCTCGATAAAGTGCTCAGCACCCCGACCAGAGCCCGATAAGACACGTAGCATGCAGAGCACCCAAACGGCAGGGTCGGAAAGGAAGCGCATGCCCCAGCTCTTCCATCCCCGCTCTGCTCAGGGTCTCATGTGACAGTTGAGTGTCCCTTGCAGACCGTGAGCTCAAAGCCCAAAATGCAGCAGGACCTGCCGGGCTGAAGCTGTTTGAGGTGCGTCTGCTTAACAAAGGCATTTCAGATGGCCTGAACCTACATAGCCCCTGGCCAGGGAGGGTTAAAATCAGGGCTTGAGGGGAAGCTCTCACCCGAGGAAAGGGAGGGCACTTGCAGAAGAGGCAGAGGGCTGGCAAGGGTGAAGAGTTGGGAACCAAGCCGCAGGCAGGCTCCCAGAGGAGGAGGCATCACTGGGAGAGACCCACCAGGACGGTGGGGATGTTGGGGAAGGACCAGCCGTGGGACCAAGCGGGAGCCGCCACAGCTCCCCGGGGTCCCCGGAGCCAGGGTGGCACGGCCTGGCCGAGTGGGCACACGCCACTGAAGCCCCCCAGGCCCCTTCTGCTGCCACAGCTTGCGGTCCCTGGCCCCGGAGAGCAAAGGGCGTTGTGCCATCTTCGGCTGCACATCAGCACGGCTCTGTGGGAAGATGAGACCCTGCCATCATTTTTGCCACTGAGACAGAGAAAAACGCAGAAAATTAGCAAAAGTAGGGGAGATTGCCGGAGAAACAGAGAAAACAGAAAGCAGAGATTTCTTTTGATGTTAAAGGGAGATGGCAGAAGGGACCAGCCATGACTGAGGTCTCTGACCCCAGGGAGCAGCAGCACCTCCCACCCAGTGGCACCAGGGGGGAGAGAGGGAGACGCTCCCAGCTAAAACTGGAGGATGCCCAGCCCTACGGCACCTATAGCACCCTGCTCACCGCCTCCACCGTGTGGCACCCAACCCCAGCAGGACCCCACAGCTGGGGACCCCCAGCCCACGACAGCAGCAGGGCAGCGATTGAGCCCCCATGGGTGCCCTGCCATCCCCCACCGAGCTTGGCCGCATCTCCCTCCACCAGGTACTAAGCTCGCCGCAAGGATGCCAAGCATCTCCCCTGGCCTTAGCTGCATCTGACATACTTCTTAGGCCCGGGACAGTTGACGTGTTAATTTATTGCAGCAAAATGAAGCGCATTGACTGTGCTAACCCAGCACAGGTCACGCTCTCCTTTCCCCAGCAACTGGTTCTTTGAGTCTCGTTTCCTAAGAAAACAAGGTGTGCGTGCAATCCCGCCGGGCGAGCGTGTGCGCACCTGCGGCTGCCAACCAAATTTGACTAAGGGCCCGAGGCTCCAGAGATAGGAGGTTCCTACACATCTTGTGAAGACAGGAGCCAGAGAGGAGCAAGCCCCAAACGAGCCCCCACAGCGGCAGGGAAGCTGCAGCGTGAACCCAGCCTTTACCAGCCACCGGAGACTCTCCTCCTCCGCAGCCGGGGCGCCGTGAGGCACGAACCTGCCGAGAACGACACGCCTGACTCATTCATCTGCTCCTAGAAAGATTTCTGCTTACTTTTTTCCCAGCCTGGCATTTCCCACACGGGCTCTGCGCATGGCTGTGGGGCAGCGCCGGGTGGGCGAAGTCCGTCTCCTCCTGGCACCCGTGGCGAGATGCCCGCCAGGCTCCGGGATGGGGCTTTCCATGCGGAAGCTGCGGTTACCCCACCTCGGCGCTGCCAAACGCCCCACCTCGGTGCCGCTGTACGTCAGCCTTGTGTGGGGCAGCGGTGGCTCTCCCCGGTGCTCATCACCACCCCGGCGCCACCGGTCCCCACCGGTCCCCACCCGGTCCCCAGGGCACCAGGAGCCACGGCCCCTGGAGGACCAGGTTTTACCACCCCCTGGGGGCAAAGTGAAAGGCTCTCTCCTTGTCTAACCCTGTTGCAATTAATATTAAAGCTTTCTTCACCCTTTCCAGTGCGCCTGGGCAGAGGGGACCAGCCTGGCTCCCGGTGCCGGCAGGGAGAGCGGCGCAGCCCCGACCCCGATCGCATCCTCGCATGCTCGCCTCGCAGCCAAGCCCGGGAGGAAACAAGCCCCAGCTGTGCCTCTTCGCAGCTACTGCGACCGGGCTCTTCCCCCAAAAGGTCTCGGACAAGCAGCGGGAGGGACCTGCCCCATTGCCCAGGAGCCGGGGCAGAACAAGCTGCACTTCACGGCTCAGAGGTGCAAAGTGCAACAGGCTCCTCACTCCCCACCCCGAGCTGGCAGCACCGCCATCCCGCCGCGCCGCGATCTGTTAAAAGCAAAGATAAGTGCGGGTCCCGTCCCGCGTCCCCGGGGCTGGTTTCGCACACGGGTCTGTTTACATCTCCCCACGGCGGCCCGCATCTGTGTTTATGTGTGTGTTTCCGTATGTGTGTGTGTGGCTCTGTGTGTGTGGCGGGGTTTCTGGGTGTGTATGGGTGTCTCTTCGCATCGGGCTTTCAGCTAACCTCTTAGAAAATGAAAACAAGCCTGGAAGCCTGGCAGCTGTTCCCTGAACCCGGCTCCAGCACCGCTTCCAGACAGACAGTAACCGCAGGGCTGATGACCGAGCACACACGCTTCCCTTCAGGCCTTCTTAATTGCGCCGTCAGATATTCTGAAACAAAGGAAATTAAAGACTATACTGATAGCAATAAATATGTCAAGGGAGCAACAAGAGGCAGTCGCCTCCCTGGGTGTCTGGGAACCGGCAGTGGCAGCAATGGCGGTGGGAGAAGGGGCTCGTGGAGCCGCCGGAGCCGTGGGCACGGGACCAGGCTTGGCCAGGACTCTGCCGAAAGCTGGGTGGGCATTGGCAGCACCGCTGACCCCAGGAGAGGCCTGGGAGGGCTCCAGCACAGAGGCGGGCCGGCGATGGCCACGTTGGATTTCTCATGGAAACTTGTGTAGGATCTTGCCAGGTCCCAGGATTCTTTTTTTTTTTCCCTTGCCTTTGCCCAGATTCTCTCTAACCAGCTCCTCTGATTTCCTCCAGCTGCCTGCACGCGAGTGCCGCGCAGCAAACGCCCAGAGCGAGCCGGGAGGAGAACTGCCGCCGTTGTCCCCGGGGGGCACGCGGCCAGCAGCATCCAGCCGGAGGTAACCGCTGGGCGCCGGTTCGGTTACCGGCAAAGCCGGAAGGGAAGAGCAAGGTGTCGGCGCAGGTTTAGGGACTGAGCTGGATGGGGACCACTGAAATGGTGCCGGAGGATGGGAGGGCACCGGCAGGTTTCAAGGCAGGGATGAGTGTGATCTGGCAGCGACCGCGGCAGCAGCCGGCAGGGCACGGGAACCCCTCTTCGATGATTTGAACACTTCAAGAAAACCCTGACCCAGCCAGCACGGGACACACAGCCTGCCAAAAAGGATGGAAAAGCCCGGTGCTCGCTTAGCCTGGAAAAGGTGGGGTGGGAGTTGCAGGGGCTGCGGCGGAGCAGGGCAGAGCAATCTGTTATCCGTCAGCGGAAGGTGGGACGAGAAACCCTGGGCTTCAACCACAGCGAGCGACGTTGAGGGGAGTTTTTCCTATGGCCAGGCTGGGGATGCGCTGGGTTTGCTGCCTGTTGAAGAGCCCCAGGAAGAGGCAGGACGAAGATGGAAAGCAGGCAGCTCGCTGCTGCGGAGGAGCCACTCGCCGCAGCATCTCCAAGCGTCGGTCCCCAATTTCACGGACTTTCTCCCAACCTCAGCCTCCCGGCCGGGATGTGGAGCCAGTTTGGTTGAGAGCAAAGGGAGGCGACAGCCGCTCGGAGATGTCCAGGGCAAGAGGTTGAATTCAGGCAGCAGAATGGGTTTGCTGGTCTAAATCCCTTTTGGAGACGGAAGGTTTTTTTGGCTTCCTTACAGCAGTGTCCAGCCTATTGTGGGAAAGCACTGAGCACCGATCACCACTTTGCCTCCGCTAAAGGCAGTGTCACAAGGTTTGCAGAGAGGGGCTGGGGAACCAAGTCATTTTTGGCTGAAAAACATCTTTTCATAACCACAGGGAAGGAGGGACCCAGCTCGGCAGAAAACACGGGCAGGGCAGTTCCCTAGAAATATCCAAACTCCTCCAAAAAATAACCTGAGGTAGTAACTCTCCCCACCCAGCCCTCCCCAGCCCCATGTCCACCCGGCCAGCTGGCTGGATTTATCCCACTTTTATCTCCAAAATCCCCTCACTCTCCCCACCCTGCTATTCACCCCGTTGGGGACAATTTCTGCCAAGTTCCCTTGGGGCTCGTCCGAAAGGCAGCGAGGCAGCCGGGGTGCCCCCGCAGCACCCGAAGCCTTTTTGCTGATGGGCATGTTGCTGGGGCAGCGTCGGGGGGCGAAGGCACTGCAGCTTCCCTTCCCGGGAGCCGGAGGGGAAGGAAATGCGGCCGAGCCAGGGCTGGCAGTGACCCGCGCCGCTGCCAGGAGCGGTTCAACACGCCGGCAGGCACTTCCGCTGCTCCGAATTGCGAAGCCGCTTCCTCGGGGTGCTGCAGGCTGCTGGCGAGGAGGGACAGGCGGGCCGCCCGCTGCACGCGGGCAGGCGGTGGACGCTCCATCCCAGCCCGAAACACCGGTCAGTGGTGACCTACCGTCCACACCAGGACGTGTGGATGCCAGCTGCAAGCGCAGCCCCGTGGGGTCACCCCACAGCCCTCAAGGCAATGTGCCGGGAGACATCCAGACCGGCTCACGACCTGGTGCTGGCACAGTTAACTTTCAGACCCTGAGCCTGGTCTAGAGAACAGGGTTTTGGTCTAACCATGAAGCATGCCAACATCGAGCAGGTGGCAACCCTGAGGAGCAGGGCAGGAGGGAGGCGCCATGTGAAACCCTGCTGCTCCCTGGAGCTCGGGCATCTCTCGGCCCTGAAGGGCCGTTGCTTCTGGGGAAAAGAGCGGAGGAGGCTGTTTGGTGCTGCCCACCCTTGACACAGGGACACAGCCGAGTAGCCAGGTCCGTGAGGATGGCTCCCTCCCGGCAGCGTGCCGCACCGGGAGGAGGATGGGAAGAGCAAGGCAGCTTCTCCTCTTTGACTCTAGATGGGAGAGCATCGAGAAGCAGAGCAGCTTGGGCAAGGGGAAATCCGAGGTCCTCCTCCCTCTTTGCAAAGCTGTTTGTGCATTTATTTCCCTGGGTTTAAAACGTCTAGCCCAAAAGCCCAAGGGCGCAGAGCCACCTCGCTCCCGACATACCAGGGAAGCCACGCCACTGCTGCCTGCCGCAGGGCTGGACCCGCTCTGCCCCATCAATGGAGCAGGCTGCAGCCCTGCGGTCCCACGCAGCCCGGTGATTTCCATATTCCCCTTCGTCTTCCTTCCCCAGGTGAGTCCCCGAGAAGGAACTTCCCACCAAGAACAGACTTGCCTTGCTTCCAGCAAAGGGGAATCTGCACCCTCGCTTTGCTTAAGAATTTGCTCTTACTCAGAAGGCATCAAGGCTTCTTTGTAACCTCCTGTCTACCAGAGGGGCAGCTGTTGTGGCTGGCCTCCCTCTTCCTCCCAGCCCACGCAGATGGGTTTAGTTCCTTGCAAAGAGCTGCCTGTTCATGCGTTCCCTTAGCAAAGGTATGTTCCTTGGCTGTGGGAACAGCAGCAAAAGAGCAGGTGGGCCGCCAAGAATGAAGAACGTTTTTTCCCTCCTTCCTCGGCTTAAGTGTGTCAGCGCAGCCCTCGCCGCGTCCTGGAAGCAGAAGGCTGGACCCGGGGGAACTTTATTACCCTCCTTAGCCTGTTGTCTTCTTCAGCCAATGCCGCTAGATAAGGCTCAAAAATCCAGCCCCCAAGTGCAGCGTGGCTCCCGAAGCGCCTCATGGGAGTGTCCTCCCACAAATTCTCCGTCAGCCAGTTTTTTCAGCAGAAAACCGAGTTTCTGAGGAGTGGGAAATAGCCACCAAAACCACCTGAAGACGACCCAAAGCTCAGACCCCTGCATGATTCCCATACGTTTTCATTCCATCTTTGCTCTGCTGTCACATGCCAAACCGTCTTCTTGCCCACCTCGCCCCAGCCTCGCATCCACCACGGCAGGCTGTGCTCGCACGGGGACGGGCAGGCGCAGGGTGGCCCATACACACCTCCCGGGAATGCCGTATACACTGCAGGATTGATGGGCATCAACTCTAATCTCCGGGATCACCGAACGCAAAGAAAGTGACTCTTTCTTTCCCAAAAGGCTGCAGAAATACTGAAGTCAGCAAAATTCTTGTCCTTCTTGCACCAGTAAGTGGTGGCTAAACCTTATTTTAGATCAAAGGAAGACAGGAATGGCCGGATCAGACCTAAAGCCCATCCAGCCAGTCTCTGCCTCTGGCAGTAACTCACACCAGATGCTCCAGAGGAAGATGCAAAGCCTCCTCGGTGCATAGATGCAAAATAATCTGCCTGTGCATGACTTCTCATCATCCCATACAAGGGCACAGGAGCAAGTCCAGTGGCTTTGCTAGTCAAGACCAGCATGATGTGGAAGGGTATTCACACCAGCTCATTCAAAGACCAGCGTTAGCGGGGGAAACGTCCCTCTACAGATAACAGAGAGAGAGAGATGAAAGACTTCCTTCAGAGTGATTCAGAAGAAGAGTCCATCTCTGCTCTGAATCATCCCGGGGAAGAGCTGATCTCTCTTCATTGACCAAATACGGAGTTTAGGGCTGTTGGCCTTCAGCTAGACCCCTCACACACCTCAAATTAGGGGGAATACACCATCAGAAAGGGTTTCAGCTTCAGCTTCAGTAACATCCGTCTCTAGGGACATCTCTTAGATGCCTCCCTCAGATATAAAATGTCACACAACTAACGTGCAGACCACAGGCGAAAGTGAGATGGCGTCCAGCAAAGAGCTGAATTTAGCAAAAACTTCCTTTCCCAAAGCCCTGCTTCACAAGCCTCTCTAGCAATATTCCAGATTAAGAAAGGAAATTCTTAACAGAAGCCTGTGCGATATCAGATAAGCATCTGATGACAGCACCTTGAAGAACAGAGATCTCCGCCACATCACTACTGGCAGAGTTGTGTGACTTCAGGAGAGTCACTTCCAGTTTGAATTTAAGCTTCTGCCTCTTTATAGTGGGAATAAAGATGTTCAACCTCCTTTGCAAGGAACCTTGTGATCTGCAGATGAAATAAGTACTGACGGCTTAATGGAATTACTGTCGGAAAGCAGAGGAAATACCAATTGCACGACACTGAAAAATCCAAGTCTGCCCACGGGCAGCATTTCCTGCCACGGTGATGCACGCGGGGCTGACTACGACACAAGCAAATCCCTCGTGACGTAACGACAAGCAGCTCTCAGCACACTACCGTGAGATCACAGCAAGTCTGAACAACAGCCACAACGCTTCAGTCCAACACGGTTTCCTCAGCTCGAGAAACCCAAGCGGCAAGGCGCTTGTGGAGTGACTTCAAAGGCATCCTGACATCAGCAAACCCACCCTTCGCGTTTCCACCGGCATGGCCGGCTGCGTTGCAGGTTCGTGGAGTTTCACACACTGTGCTCCAGGAGCAATTATCAAAGCACTTGAGTCATGAGAAGCCTCACTGACCGTTACTGAGTACTTCCTTTGTCCAACGTGGAAGGATGCCCAGGCAGAAATATCTGACTTTCACATCTAACTCTCTTTCCTAACAGAGCTTCTTACACAGCAAGCTCTGTTGCTGGGCTATAGGGAATTTTTGTCCCGGGCTTCTTGACGTGATCCTTTTCAGACAGAAAATCCTGACTCATGAAGCCGTGACGTTGAATATACTGCTGTGTAAGGCCTGATACAATTAGATACTTGGCATCGGCTTGCTCCTAACCCAGCCAAGGAGAATATATGCATTTTTGAGAACTGAATATTTTTATTTTCTACTTTTAAGTGAAGGGCAGAGGAGGGCAATGCCTTAGTAACGAGGGTCACCCAAATACAGTCAATGTCTCCCACTGGATAGTTAAATAAGTGAAATGGAAAAATAATGGTTTTCCCTTTTCCTTTGCAATCAGTGGCCAAATATGCTGATTCTCTTCCGGAATGAGCAGCTGCCAATTTCAGAGAAGAAAAACTCTCATAGCCAAGTAGCTCAGCTCTTACATGCTCTCAAACAGCCTGGGAAAAGGAAAGTTGGCCAGCCAATCGGCTAAATAATTCCTGAAAATAAGTAGGTAATGGCCCTTTGAAACACCACCGACATGGCAAATTTACTTGCAAACGGAGATCTCTTTTAAAGCAGAAAATTGACACATCTGTGTCAAATCCTTGCTCGCACTTGGACCTCCTTCACAGAAACATTGTGAGTTGACTGTGGGTCCAATTTCCAAGTGACCTGAAGCTTTCAAGCACACAAAGCTTCCCCAAACTTTACGCAAGCATCAGTCATCTTTGGATGAGCCCATCTGGCCTTATCCAAAACATATAGAGATGCTGAGAGTACTTGGGCAGGTTGGGTTTTTTTTGGATATTCCTGCCCCAAAGCCTGTTTGCAGTACTCTGAAAATAGAAAGCAAATGCTGTCAGGCAACTGGCCCAATTCTGTTTTTCACTTCAGCGTAATTCCACTGCATTGGCAGGGAAACCAGGTAACAGCCACCCAACCACAAGCCAGAGGAAATACTTGGTTGTGTACAGGCAACTACGCTTGGTCTAGATGTCGAGCTTACCGATATCTTCCACGCGTCTCTAGTCTGCACTGATTCAGAATCTCTTTACCATGGAATAACACCAAGATTGTTTCGGGGGACTTTCGCCGTGTGCTGTGCTACAGTCTCCTGCTCCTCTTGAAGTTGGTCTAAGTGGAGGTCGGTGCCAAAACAAGAGGTCCTTGCCCCCTGCCCCACAGCCCCTGAGCTTGTTTTCACCATTCCCGTTGCACCACTATTGGCCCGTTGGCCATGGGGTGAGCCAGATCAGGGAAAGATTCTGGCTGAAGACTAACCCAACAAACAGGCAGTTGACCTAAGCTTTTAGGAGAACAGACAGGTAATCCAGCGGTCGTAAGCTACTGTGCTGTCCCTTCCCAGCTCTCTGCTTAGGGGACACAGCTAGGAATCACCAAAGGCCTGCTGATGCCAGAGCTGATGGCCTAGTAGGGATGATCAATGGCAAGTAATTGCCTCCAATGAACAAGATCCAATCTCCAATAAACGGGGGGGGGGGGGGGGGAGCAGGGGGAACAATGCTGAGACTGGAGAGCTGTAGCAGAGGACAGCTGGAGATGTGCGAGCAGAGCTCAGCAAAGGTCTCAGATGCCAGGGGGGAACAGCAGAGAGAAAATAATAACCTTTTTTTGTATGTAAGCAGAGCTCCTTCACTCTGGAAACACTGGTCATTAATGAAACTGCATCCGATTATGCTGTTTTATTAATGCCGTGGAAGCATCTAGAAACATCTGACAAGGTCAAAGCCCTGTAATGGTACCTCCTGCAAGGGCTCATGAGATGTAGTTCCTGCCCTCAAGGGCCAGCACTCTCTAGAGGCGGGGAACAGTGGAAGGGAGGGAGTCCTTCAGTAAACCACTGAATGCCCCCCACTGGGGCACGCAGAGAGGTCTCCCGCATCCCAGTGCTGTGCCTCACCCACATGTACATGCAGTTTCAATTTGCTGATGAGACTGAACTTTTAAGAAAAATGTATTCAGGGACAAAAAGCAACTGTCGCCCTGGCTCTCCTGACAAGTCCCTGACCCGCGGCTGCATCTCTACCACCTGCTCGGGCTGACATTCACGGTTCTGAGGCTGGCAAAGGCTTGGGTAGATTCTAGCCAACTCGAAATGCCACTTTGTTTTCTAGAGACACCATTTTTCTGTGTTTTAGACAGTCTTACCCTCTGTTACTGAAAAAAGGTCTGTGTGTGATTCAAGGTCAATTTACTGCACAAAGGACTTCGTTTCCTGTTATCAAGCCTAGACTTTCATCTAAATAAACATCCCCTCACTGCACGTCCTGTAAAGAAATACAAGTAATATGAACAGAATATATCATGACACGCTTGCAAAAGAAACCGGTACGTTTTATTTGCCTACCACACACCCCTTCTCCCACTGGCAAGTGCTTTCTCAAAAAGTCCTCCGGGGCAGGTCTTGGGTGCTTTCTTGTAAAAAGCAGCAACAGGTCTTGAACCTTCCTGAACTATGCTTTAAGGGTATGTCTTCTCCATAACAGATCCCCTCCTTAAAAAGGTGTTAAATGCAGAGCTAAACCATTAGCTAATCAGACAAGAAAACCACACCACACTTGCACGGGGAATCGTTAGCCCTTCCTTAAAAACCCATGCAAAGTAAATGGGGACAGTTGTATTCTTTCTGTTACAACTGGATCATACGATCACTGTGTTGAATCCACAGATATTTTACAGCTAGACTATCTTAATTCCTATTTTTCTAGCACATAAACGACAAACTCCACAGCAAGGTATTTAGAAGACGTCACAAGGCGGCCAATCGATTCTGCATTAGAACAGTGGGTCATTGATGCTCCGGGAAATGCCATACAGGCATGTCTGGCACACAGACACCCAGGGCGGCGTTTCCTATGGAAAACTCCTGTGAGGCTTCGGAATCTCAGCCTCCGCTTAAAGGAAAGATATACCTGCCAACCTGACTTAAATTAGCCTTGGAAACTGCTTATGGAAAAACTGCCAGCTCAGATGCAAATCCCTCTTACTTGTGATGACAACAAAAGCCTGATGAAATTTTACTCATCCATTAACAAAAAAGGCTTTGCCCACTGACACACGTGGGTGGGATTCCAGTAGGGTGACATTATGCTTTTGGCACGAGGATCTTGGCCCCCAAGAATGGCAACCCTGTGGCATGACAAATGCAGGCACTCCACTACAGCGGGCCACAACCACATACTTTACCTGCTGACTCAAGAGGAAGAATGCAGAACCTACAAAAATTAGAAGTTCCAGCCAAAATCCCAAGATGGTAATCTCACAGAACAATTCAGCAGGTAAAGATTTAGGATTAGAATTATACACGTGGAAATACTAGCTGAGTTCTAACCACATCTATAGCAAGGCATATCCAAGGTATTTCACTGGTATCACTTCAGAAATCCACTGGAGTAAAAAAATGATTGCTTAGCTCATTTGGACAGTGTTACAGTGTGATTTTTGTATTAACCACCACAGAGAGAGGTCCCTCCACACGCCATGGAAATCAGTGACAAAACTCTAACTCTCCTGTTTTAAGCGTGGAAGAATCTTCATTTCTCTTACTCCTGTGTCGTGTTTCATTTCTTCTCTCTGCTCTCCTTCCAAAACTGAAAGCAGTAGCAATCAGATCAGATGATTTCCTAGATCACACAAGGCAGTGGAAATCCCGAAAGAATCCTGTTTTCAGGTGAAAAATGAATGTTGACACCTGTCGGTAAGATTACTGTGCAGTACCAGGGGCTGGGGTTATTTTCTTGTTGAGGACAGTGTATTTAAGGATGTGGTTGAGACAATGCATTTTCCGTTTGACTTCAGTTTGACTTTCAGTTTGAAACACAGATACTACTCTTCTTGTTAAACGCTATCCCAGAAACAAGGAACGATTTTTAGAAGTACCGCCAACCTGTTTGTGGCTCGGCAGGTTAAGGATATCCACATTACCTCTATTAAAAAGCCTGTGGTCATGATAAATGAGAAAGGGTTCCCCTTCTTCACTGATTTTCTGAAAAACCCTGTGAAGCATTCACTTTCTCCTTACAGAATGTTCCCAATATTCTGGTTTTTAAAGCGGCTTGTAATCTTAATTGCTGTTCGTATCTTTGGGAGATCAAAGGGAGGATGTCTGTGATTCTTTGTATTACTCACTGTTACATTAGCACAAAGATCACATATTCATTTATTTTGGTTTAAGAGGTAACAGTCTCCTTTCACTGCACGCACATAATTACTGTAAGCATTCAGGGGACTTGCCAAATGATGCATGGGGGGAGGAGGAGAATCTTTGAAGAAAATTGTTCAAACGTAATTTAGTTCACTAATTGGCAAGGGACCGTTACTAACGAATTGCTTCTGTTTTATGTCAGTAGTGAATCAGGTTGATGATGTGTAACATACATTAAGTCAGTTAATGAGTATTAACTAGAAATGCGACTGAAACACAAGAAAAAGGTTTTTTTACCTTTAGCCAGCCAAGCAGAATTGCTAAAAAATAAAAGGATATGTGTAAGTGGCTTATATGATTCCAATCTGCAGTGGAAAGACTTTTCTTAGAATCTGATGGTAACCGCAAGTTTGTGGGAAAGAAAAATCAGACGCTTACTGTGGCAGTTCATCACAAGTTACTTTATTTCTAACCAAGCCTGAAATGAAAATGACTAAAAGTCATTACCGTAAAATAGCTGATTAGAAGCCAATGTGAACTGAGACAGTGAGTCTCTGGCCATGGCTACAAGACCAAGACACCGTGCAGTCGACTAAGCTGTGGATTTACTTCGTGGTGTCCGTGTGCACACTCTTACTGTGCGGTAACACAAGATAGCTTACTTCATTTTCATTGTGGGACAAGACACTTTGCATCTTCCGGTGCGCACCGGGCAAGCTGGCATGCCCCTAAGCCTTGCGGTATCACACGCATAGGAGAAAGACTAACTCGTTGGAGTAGCCATAATCACAGACAGGTTTGACTTTCTCCTGTACGCACAACACAAAACACATGACAAGGCTTTGGGCGCAGGCAGGAGTCAGTGGGCTGAAGGAATACGGAAGCCACACACTCTAGCAGTGCCAGGGCAGAGCTTTCAGGTCAAGGCAGGTCCTGAGCTGCAGCTGTCCTCTGAAGAAGGCAGGCCTCCCATGGATGTGCAGGCGTAAGAGCAAGTATCATTACAAAATCTGGGCAGAAGGAAGATTTCTGGTTTGCTCTGGCATGTGAACAAACTGGCTTATTAGGCCACAGGTGCAAAAATGAGAACACAGGACTGAAAGTGAGGATAAAATGGAGAACTCTCATGTTCTACAGGTTTTGTGAAATAGGCATCAAGCCACGAAACCTGCCAGACGCTGCTGCAGGCTCGGGGACAGTCAGTGGTCTGTCTGCCTTAGGCCAAGTAAAGACAGCTGTGGTATTAGCATTAGGATTGCCATGAATTACTCAGCTACCTGGAGAAGGAGGTTGACTGAACATCTAGCTGTGTTCAGCTTCAGTGTTCTCTCTACCCAGTCAGTCACTTCTAGTCTGGCTTTCAACTCTTCCAGGTGGCCAACCAGAGTAAAAGCACAAGAGAGACGCATCAATCCCCACCTTTTATCCAGTCAAGGAAAGATCACTCTTTCAGCAGCAAGGAAGATCCCCCATGTCTGGAACCAACCTCAAGCACCACCACAGCAGAAGACATCCCCGTATTAATGACGACAGCAAACCTGGTGTGTCAAGCGATAGCACTGGTGGCCGAGGTCCTTCAATCAGATGCCCTCGACACTATGGGTCAGACACTTGTCAAGTGATCCTCACTGCTTTCTACAGAGCTGTCTGACATGCATCGTGAAAGAAACACCTGACATCCAAAACCACTGCTGCTTTTCAGGCCCTGTCCTGAAATATCTTTGCTGCGTATCTGAAATGTCAGGGATGCTGCTACACTACTGGGTGCATTACTCTGTTGTACTCTAGTGGTTTTATTTCCCCGTCACCGTAAGATTTGAACGCTTCAGGCAATCAACATTACGCTGGGAAGAGAGTGCACTACATTCCCTTCTTCACCGATTCATATTTCAGTATCTCTTCTGCAATGTGCATAAAGTAATGCAAAGGCTGTTCCTTGAACATCTTTTTTAAAATGTCTAACACCAATTAAGACCACTTTGCTCCGCCCACTCCAGTAACAGCCATTAGGTCTTGACAGAGTGCCTGCCAGGCAATCTACATGACACAAAGCACAGCACTTTTGCTCCAAGGGACACAGAAATTTTTTCTTTTGTTGGTGTTGTTCTCCGTAGCTGTATTTGCAACCACAAGGTTCCTTTACTAAAGTTAGTTTTCAAATAAGGTGTATTTCAACACAATTTATACCATACAACTGTCTAAGGCCCTTGGTATACGGTGGGTTGCTGTTTTAGAAATAAGCTGATAATATAATCATAGCAACACGACTTGCAGAGTCAGAAAAAAAAAACATTCAGCACCAGCAGAAAATGTGTATAGATTACTTTATCTTTGTATTCAATATAGATAAAAACCCTTCTTTGAAAAAAAATCTATGCTCCGGAAACAGTAGACAGGATGAAGTTAAGCTCAATCTAGTGAATCATGAGACTTGTTGCTTGCTGGCATTCATACCTCAGAGAGTTCATCTTGAAACAGTGCCATTAAATATTGATGACGTATTGGCAAAGGACAGTCCAGCCACAGAGAAGGAAATTTAGCTGGGGCAGGGGAAGGGTGGAGGGGGGTGAGAGAGACGGAGAGAAAGAAGCACAACAGATACCATTCACATGGAATCATAAATCCTCAACTTTAGAACATCAAACAAGTGCTGTCGGTTGACATTGTCATGACAATTATGGTGCCTGCTGTCTCTTCACAACCCAAAGTTTTCACTAGACAAATAAACATGCAGAAATACATGCGGTATGTGGAAGAGTTAAATATTGGAAGAGAGTAAAGGTCTTTACTAGCCAGATGACAATGTGAACTCACACCTTCCAAAATGTGTTGTGTGTCAGAATGAACATCATTTCCTGCCTTCCAGAAGCAGCTTCTCTGGTTCACTGACCTTCCTTTTCTTCTTGGGTCCTATTACCTCTTCCTGGCTAAATGCAAGGTTCAGGCAGCTTATCTGTAAGAACCATCAGAAACAGCGATCATTGTCACAGTACAGGCTCTTGCTAGATGAGTCAAGAAAGACAACTTCCAAAACTACAATGTGTTTTCCTGGATCCTCTTGTGTTTGTTCAGTATGATCCTGTTCTCCAGAAAAGCAATTAGGCAAGGAATCAAAACTGGAACACTGGATGGAACTGGGACTATAAGATTTGTGAAAGCAACAGGTTCAGCTTCAGGGACAGAGAACGGCTTTGGTGGCACGAGGAACAGTACCCATCTCCCCACCGCCAGCAGAAAATACCAGGAGCCAGGAGACCTTTGAGAAATACAACAGTTTATAGGGCATAGCCTGTTTCACCAACCTCAGATAATCATAAAAGTATTTAAAAGAAGGGGGGCACTTTTGTCAGATGTGTGGTCACTGGAAACAGCTTTTCAGGAGGAGACATACAGTACCTCTATTTGTACATCAGGGAATTTCAACACGAGTTGGTCGATCTCAGACTTCAAAGACTACCTGTGAGACTGCAAAAAATAACTAAGCAAAGCAAGCTTTTTTCCAAGAGGCTTAGCTACCCTCTAGAAAGACACAAACGTCCCTCAAAAATATTCAGCGGCCTACAAACCAAAAGGTTAAAAAACATGGATAAATATATGTTAGAATATAAATGGGTCAACGGTACAGGCAATTCAGACAGACCACAGACAGACGGACAGCCAGAACAACAGTTGAAGTGTTGGCTGTGCCAAGTGACAAACTTGCTTTTTCTCGTTATCACATAACATATATGCATTTTTACAATAATAATTTGGAGCTACAGAGAGTAACGTGTGTTGTTGCCCACCCAGAAGGGACAAAGCACAGTCTGGCAATGTTATCTCCCTTGCTCTCACTGGAACTGAGCTGAAGGGACACATCACAGCACACCGCTTCAACTTTGCCTCCAAAAGAAAGTTCACTTGGATGAAAGTAAGGTGACTGAAGAGGGAAAAGGGGTGCTAACCGAGTTCCTGCTCCAAAACAGGAGTACCTTGCTCCAGTTTTACTGTAAAACATGAGGAATCCCGTAACCGAAGCAGGATAAACACAGGGAGTTAAAAAAGAGCTATTCCAGAATGCATCCTGGAGACAAGCACAAGGTCTCCAGATTACAAGATGTGGTCATTATAGAATTCCCCACTCACGTCATCAAGGCTCTCTTTCTATCTGGACCTTGGTATGAGGCTTCGGTAATCTCTACATAGCAATGGTCTTTCTAATGTGTGAAATAATTCTGATTATGGATGAACAGCAAAATAGTTTGAAACAACCTCGTTTCGCCTCTCTGTCGTGTTTCAAATTTTTTCCTCCCCTCTTCCCTCCTCTTCATTATGAGCAACACAATATTGCTTCATGCAGAAAGTACAATTTCCTTTCCATAAAACCAGAGAAAACAAGAATCTGCCAAACTGAGACAGGCAGGTTCTCCTTCACCCTGCACACTCAGGCTGACAAAACTTCCAATGCTGCCCAAGGCGTATTTGCTTGAAGAAAGAGTGATGAGTGGATCTCTGTGTTACAGCTCCTGACCTGATATCCAGCTGCTCAAACTGGCATTTTAGGCAGTTATTTACTTTCGTCTCCCTGGCATCGTTTTAACCTGTCTGCTTCCTTTTTTGAAGTAAAGGGCCCAGGGGGGGAAACACTGCACCTAAAAACTCTCCAGTGCTAACACAGCTGCACGGTTTGTACACTGTCCTGCTGGCCACACAATAAAGCAAAGCAGTGATCCCCAGTCTCTCAGCCCCCAGTCACCTGAATAAGGCAGCCCTCCTTCTATTTTAGCCTAAACCACATAAAGAAAGCATCAGCTAGAACTGGTGCTTTTATTTCCTCTGTTGAGGAATGGATCTTCTGCAGCACAGACAACTACTCAGTAAAGTTTTTACCCCTTTGCTATTCTCCTAAATTTTCTGCATGAATGGGATACTTTTGAGGCAGGAGAAACAGCCACAACGAGCAGCTGCTCACACAGAGTCCAGTGCAACTCTCCACAGTTTTCCTCCCCTTTACCACAGGCCGCATGACCACCTAACAGGAACCTGAGATAAGAAGAGTAAAAACATCTAAGCAAGCCATCCAGTGCTCTAGACAAGCACTATTCATCTACTGAATGAATGTCAGCTGTGTGAGGTATTTCGCCAAAGCCAACATGTCCTGTCCTGCCCCTGCCCAGCTACAAGTTCACGTAGGAACTCAGAGCCAGGAACAGACCCCAAGTCCAGCTTCCAGGTCCCATCCTTTACCAAACACTCAAGCTTCTTCCCTAGAAATGTTGTTCTAAATGGGATTAAGTCAGATCCTACTTATGTTTATTTGACTTTAACCAGAAAGTAAACCTCTTAAACGGTGTGGTGAAAAGCAGGAAATCCCTCCCATTGACTAAATATACAATCAAAGCCTCCAGAAGTTGATTAATTCTAATTTTTCCCATGTACTTGACTTAGACTAACTGATGGGAGAGCTTGCGCTGTACAAATGTTGTTTTTTTTCTCTTACACAACCACTACAGGCCCGCGGCTCACTGAGGAGCCAGGTGATATAAAAACACATAGGACAAGGCGCAGGCCCTCACACGCTCACCCTGCAACGGGACTGACAACAGGACAGGTGGGACAAGTCCACATCAAGTAGCAAAGACAGGAACAGACCCACGACCTCCCAACTCTGAGTCCAAGGCGTAGTTCTGGATCTAGGTTATACCGTGAACACACAGTGAGTTTTAATCTCTTGGTTTACAACACTTCCCTACGTGTAAAAAAGTAATACGTTGCCACAGAATTTTTCTGTAAAAATACAGCTAACGTGTGAATCATACAAGTGTTACTAATTTCTGGCATAAAACTAACAGGACAGCTGCACATTGTCTGGAGAAGATATCAGGCTAAAAATAGATTAGACTTAGATTAAAGCCTTCCCAAGGCAGACTGGTGGATGAAACAGAATGAGCAGACCACAGCTACACTGCTATTCTTAGATAGACAAAATCAGGACCTAGTTTTGTGCTCTGCAGTTTTCAATCCCCAGCATCCCCACGTATTCCGGCCAAAAATTCCCAGCATAAATCGAAGCAAATTTACAGCTCTTCTGACATGTGTTTTGCTTCCCAAGGCATCCTATGTAGAAAAGCTAAAATTGCACAAGAGCATTCAACTGTGTCCCTCTTTGTCCCTGGCCTGCCCCATGCTGAGGTTTGGCACTTCGCAAATTTTATGCCCTCGGAAGAGTTCCCTTTGTCAGGGACACGGGAGTGTTTAGTTTGGTACCTTGTAACTGTCTTAACAAATTCAGAAGCACATTCATGTCGAAAGAAGCCCAGTTCCATCAAGCAAGCTAGAAGAATAAGGACTGAGATACAAGACTGAACTGCTGAAATAAGGCAAAATGATCCTCAGGTGTCAGGGCAATAAACAGCATCTGCAGGGAACGTCTATCAGGAAACTTTAATCAAAGAGAGCCAGTGCCTGATGTATCCTGTGATTTCAGCTGCAGCTAACATGGACTCAATAGCACAACAAATGCTTGCCACCTTCGAAAATCAAGCCAGTGACTCCTTAAATTGATCTGGTTGAAGGCAGTAATTCCTACCTACTCACTGACAGTTGGCTGCTCCATGCTTTCCAAGCACAGCAAACATCAGGGTTCACAAGGTACGTCATGGTGTCCAGAGAAAGGATAAGAGGAAATGGACACAAACTGAAATACAGCAATTGCCATTTAAACCTTACGACAAAATTTTTTTTTTTTTTTTTTTTTTTTTTTTAAATACTGTGAGGGCAATCAAACACTGGCACAAGTTGTCCAGGGAGGTTGTGGAGTCTCCATCCTTGGAGACACTCAACACCTGACCGGACAAGGTCCTGAGAAACCTGCTCCACTTCACCCTGCTTTGAGCAGGCAGGTTGGACACAACAATCTCCAGTTGTCCCTTCAGTGATTCTGCGCAGGCGGCAGAGCGGTTAAACGCTCAACGCAGGGCTCAGCACTGGTCTCGTATCAGTTTCCAGTAAAGCGATCGCACTGACATCAGTGGAATTAATCCTCATCTTCATCTGTACAAGTGGAGGAGAATCATGCTGGTTAGCATGAAAGCCAATTTACGCAGGTGGAAGAATGAAAGACACTCACTGTGGTGCTTCTGTGGAAGCCTGCCACATTTTTGTCCCCAGGAAGCCATGCCAACACATCACTGACTACCACTAGTCCTCTTCCTTTTCCATAGCTCACTGTTAAATCTCTGACATTCAACGCAATTTCTTTTTCACAAACTGGAAGTCTCAAAGGTCTACTCTGTACCTCATGTATCTTGTAGCATTTAAAGGACTAATGAACAGATTCTTCCAGAGTGTAAAAAGAAATTCTTCAGAAAGACCTGTTGAAAAAAAATTTATCCATCTCTCTCCTTATAATCTCTTCCAGGACCCTCAATCACACTGTACTCTGCTGTGACAGCCATTCTGATTGCTGGATCATAACCCAATATGCCTCCCAAAACCAGAAGCCTTCCCCCATAAGATTACAGCATTGTAACAGAGGAGGTGAAAAGCAATGGACACTCCTGCCTACTAGGCTGCTACCCAGCTTAGTCCCTCATGGGATATTAGATCTGTCCACCCTTAATTTATGCAGATTTCTCTAGAGCACCTGGTTGCTAGCATGTACGTGATGAACATATGTAAAGCCAGCCAGCTCAGAAGCTCCACATCTTCCCGCAGATGTCCCTGGGAGACCTGTCAGAGAATCTGAGGGTGCAAGGGTTAAATCTCTCCAGACCTGCGGGGTGATAGGCCTCACCTCTGAATGAAGAGATCACTAGGAAACTCTTTCCTACACACTAGGCAAGGATAACTCATGCAAGGGATGAATGGCCCCAAGACACATCTAAGGATCTGACGTGAATTGAGAGAAGCCAGGAATTTCCTGACCTCCCTGTCTCACTCCTCCCAGAATGGCCTGAGCTCACAGGAAGGAGAGAGGCAAGCTCATCTCCAAGTCTTTCTCTCTTCATTGTTTGGGTCTGTGTAGCCTCAGCTGGTTGGGAGGAGAAAACGTTCTGGGAACTTCTCATCAGATACAGCTCTCTTGATAGACAGATAGAGATAAACCTTTCTTTTTTTTCTTTTTGCAAAAGTTCAAGATAATGACATTGCCACAGAAAAATGTTTTCCTATTGCTCTGCAAATGGCAGGCTTCACCCTTCAACTGCTTTCTGTCATGGCAATTTTAAAAGTGGTTTGCCTGGGAAAAATCAGACAACAAAGGTCTTGATCTCCAAGCTGTTCTGCAATTGAATCCACTTGGGCTGACCTTCACTTTCAGACAGAAGCTGTGTAAAACACGGAAGCTCAGCAAAGGCACAAGAATCTCCATTCAGGATGACCACAGCACCAACAGGACACCGATCACTGGCAAACATGGCAGGTATTACTCGCAGTGTGTCATCTGTGAAAGGCTGTGTTCACACTGGCTTCCATTGCTGCCACAGCCCCTCCAAGAAAGAGGACGTGGCCAGGTAGCCAAGTCTTCTGCATGAGGAGCAGCAGCTGGAAGCCAGACGGGCTATCCTCTGAGGTCTAAAACAGCGCTGATTTACAACATGTAGGTATGAAATCTCTCCCTAGACATACAACTTTCAGACAGCTCCAGTTAAGAGAGCTAATCCGCATGGCAGGAGTATGCCTACAGCAGGCAGTGAATCCCAGTGCACAGATCTCCGAGCTATCATTGATTCAAACTGGTATGTCCACACAATGCCAAGTGTCAAAACACTTCCTCGTGTCCCACAGCAGTCTAGCAGCATAAGCAGTGTCTGGCGCTAGCTAATGAAGCCAGAAACTTGGGAGGCAGGGCTGACTTTTGCTGTGCTGATACGGCCACACCAATTCCAGCTCTGGCGCAGGCTCGGTCAGGGGCGATTCAGGGCTCTCTGAGCGGCTGCTTCACTGTGCAGTGAGACTGTGCTCTAAGGACCACCCCAGAACTTCAGCCCACAGCTTCCTGATGGGAGATAAAACCCTGCAGAGGCATCCACACGGTCAGATTTTACTCATCTTCTAGCTCTGTTTCCTTCCAAACTCATTCCACCACAACATGTTTGCTTACATGAAGACAAAGCTGACCAAAATCAATTTGCAGGACAGGAACATTAAAGGATTCACAAAAGGATAAAGAGGTATGCTGAAGAATTCAAGAAGTTATCTTAAGTTCAGTGCAGGACCCTATTCTCATCAGCAGATTCCTATAAGCTAAACCAATGGGCAACAATTCCCTATTTTACCCTACTCTTCACAACCCCTAAAACCTCAGTGGAAAGTAGCAAGACTCATAAAGATAGCACACTGGGCCAAATCCTTGGCTGATGCAATCAGAAAAACTCTCCTGAAGTCAGCAGAGGTAGGCTAATTTACATGCTGGTGTCTAACTCTGGATGATTAAGTACAGAGATGCTTTGCTGGGAAAGGGCAATCTCTCATTTGATCCTAAGTATCATCAATCATGAGATTGCAGATAACAAGCCAGTTGAGTACATGTAAATTTTTCTCCAATCTGAAAAGCCCTCTGTCAGAGACTCTCCATGGCCATTACTAAAGGCCAGTTACTGTTCTAACTGGACAGGAATAGCTGCTCCTCTCTTGGCAGATCTGCATCCTTTGCCTCTCCTATGTTGATTAGATAAAAATAAGCCTTTAATACTTTCATTCCTGGTTTTCCTGAAGAGCTATAGGTCAGAAAGATAATGACGAGTAAACTCAGTTCCAACAGCACAGTTTTTATTTTTGATAACCAAGGAATCGGAAGGAATAAAGCAGTTCACTTCAGATGAAGAGCAGTAAGGGGCTTGTCCACATTTCCAAAAGCAACCTGTGACTGTGGGTACCATTTTTGAACTCAGCCCTTCTTGAATATCAAATCCTTGTACAGATACCAAATTCTGGGACGCTCCAAATGTTTTAGTTAGTTCTGAAAATCTTGGCCTGAACATTTAACTATGCAGAGAGCGCCTTTAAGCCCAAGTCCCTGAGGTGCTGCTCCATGGACAGCTGAAGAGCTAACACTGCGTTGCCACCAGAAGGGCAGGTCTCCCTCCCAGACTCTCTTTGCCCATTCCTCGCCACCCAGTCTTGCTCGCTCCCTTACGGTAGTGCTGGTACGTGAGCAATCATTCGGTAAGCTAGTTCAAGAGGAACTTCTTCTGGTGGAAACCTAACACTCAAAGTCACACACTAGCACTGCAAGTCTAAGGGCTCATCTCTGCCCCAATAAAGGGAGACCTCCATGGCCCAGGCTACGTTGTTCCCCAAGGCTCCTCACACACCAAGTTAATTAAACTCTGAAATCCAGGAGAAAACAAGTCACTCTGAAGACCTTATAGTTCTTTAAAGCAGAGAGCTTCTCTGAACACACCTGACAGTATGAAAAAGCTATTACTTGACTGTACTGCAGTCTGGATAGCAACAAGGTGTTTGCATTCATACCCCAACAGAACTACTTCTACCCATCTTACCTATACTTGACCCTGTTAGATAATACCTACCTCAGGACTTCCCATCCACCCAAGCTTGTCCTCATTTTTTAAGACAAACTTCACTCACCAGTTTGGCTTCCTGATTCAAGTGGAATACACAATGGTCGTTTGTTTTAACCACTTCCCTCAGAAAAGAAGGGAAAGTCCCTCTCATATGGAAAAGAGTGTCAAATTTTTATTAGCACTGGCTTTACAATGATGATCTGCACTTTTTAAGTAGTGACTTGACTTTGTTTTTCCCTAAAGTGATCGAAATATTAGCCAACTTCTAAGCTATGACGGTTGAAAAAAATAGTATCAAAGAACAAATTAAAAAAATGTCTGTGCCATGCAGAATCTACCAGGCAGAGGCTTGGGATTTTTTTTTCTTTGTTTGTTTAAGTCTTTGGAAGCAGACAATGGATAAAGTGATTCTTCCATTTTTCAGAAACTAATGCTGTTTCCACCACCTTCAGACACTCTCACTATTGCTACCGTATTCTAATGAAATTCACATGCTGCAAGAAAGAGGTGTCTGGTGCTCTGCTTACAATCGTGACTGACCCGAAAGAATGTCAGAGCATGAATCAGTGGGACAACCATGAGTTACAAACGAAAAAAGGCTCCTGTTTTCACACAGACGACAGAATAAACAATGATCAGAAGGAAACTGGAGGATGTGACACAAAAAAAATGTGGTTAAAGTTTGAAAAATACCAGCCTAGGCACAGAAGTTCATTTCTAAGATCCAGAGTCAAGGCAAATACTTCACAGATGCCTTTTGAATGACATGTTAAGTTGTAGTCTCCAGTTGCTGTCTGGGTTAGACACCCCGGGATTCTTTTCAACAGAGGCGGGGAAAATTTTAGTAGCAATTTCCTACTCCCATTAACTTATCCTGTAAAGATTCAGCTTCTGAACATTCAAGCTCACACGATTTTCAACTAATTTGAACGGGAGGAGGATCAAGTGGCAAGTCTGGTGGTATTCAGAGATTTGCCCTGTCACTGAAAAAACCTCTGCACAAGCCCATGAATTCGAGCTCTGATTCTGACTCAGGGTTTGGCCTGGGCAGCCTTCAGGATGGAATTAATTTCACATAACTTTACTTATCTAAAATTACATGTCTGGTCTACCCTAGTTCTTTGGGTTGCCCCAACAATCACTGAAAAACAGATCAGCATCTCCAGGGGATAATTCTTCCTATCCTAGAGAGGCAGCCAAAACGGGATAGGATCCAGTAAGTACCTGTGACTCACACGTAAAGATAGTCTGGAAGCAAGAAAGGAGAGGTGAAGACCATGTTAGGCAACAGACAAACACACCCTTCAAGCCTAAATCAGGGTGGTGATTTCAGAACCTTAATCCAAAAACAGACACAGGTAAACCAGCCTGGTTGAGACCCTGCTACGTTTAGTCTGCATGTGCAATTCACAAGTGCCAACTCCAGAGAACGTACAAATTTATTGTACTGGATGTATGAAATAAGCTGACCACAAAAAGTTTCTTCCTAAATGCTTCCAGTTCATGCTTATATCCCTATGCCCTAACACTTTGTAGCCTCCATGTATTTTGATACCACACAATAAATCCACTAACGTTAGCTGAATCTTGTGCCATCCTAGATGACATAATGTTCTGTGGCAATGAATTCCACCTTGCCTGGCATATCTTAGAGCCACTACAATTCTCTCACCTGCTGAGATGCCCTTGAGCAAGGCATCCTGCCCGTCTCATTTATTCCCGTCTTCTTCTTTCCACCTACAATCCAAACATCAAATCAAAATTAGCTCCAAAGTTAAAACCCTGTATTTAACTGAAAAAGAATCCAGAAGCCTGACTAAACCACCATAGCAAAATCCCATGCCTGATCTGAAGTTGTGTAACCTTTGCTCTCAGGCACTGCCAACACTGGGCAGTTTATTCCTGGAAACGAGATTTCAGAACAAAGTGTCAGCCGAACGTGCAACACATCAACTTGCAGCAGCTCCTATCAGTTACACTTAAGTTCCATTTTAACCTGGTTTCTAAGAAAACAAAGCTTATGCCTGCATATGCTCTATCCAAGTGCGTGTGTATGGGGAAGGAGGGGAGCTGGCCCCTGACTAGTAACTATTGATCTTATTAGACAGTTTCAATAAAATTTGCAAGGGGGTCCCAAAGCACCTCAGTTTCATGAAAACAGGCAGTTGGTTAGAGGAGGAAGACCCTGTTAATATCCCCAGAGTGGAAAAGGTGGCAGTATGAGTTCACCCCATATTAGTCATCGGAGAATCTGCAGGAGAAAGACCTGAAAAGGTGACTTCATGAGCAGACAAGCTTTATTCCACTGCTTGTGGATCTCAGGAATGCTATTTACCATTTTGTCACTAGATGGTATTGTTCCACAGGCTATATCTGAGAGCCTCAAAGGTCAAATACAGCATGGTATATCAGAAGCTAGGTTGACTGAAGTGAGAGAAAAGGCTTTTTTTCATGTATCTTCATGTATGTTTTCAAATATGGAAGTCATTAGCAAAACCAAACTGTAACAACTAAAGGGAAAGAGCTTTGTGAAAATGTAGATAATGTAACTCAGTATTGATGAACTGTGCATGTCCTCCATATCTGAAAAACCCTGCTGAGATAAAGAGGTGGAAAGATATTGATAAAAATTTGAATGTTTCTCTTAAGCCAAGCATATACAACGAGCCCTTTATTATAGTTCAATCTGATCTGACACAAAATTCAAACAGCCTGACAAACTCTCTTCATCCATTTCAAAGTAAGTGAGAAAATCTAAATATTATGCTAGGATACAGTCACGAGCATAAGCTCCTTCAGTTTTGAAACTGGGCGTTTACCTGTATCTTGAAGGTAAAAAGAAGGTGCTTCCATTTTCCAGCCTGAATGGGGGTCACTTTTGTCCTTTCCATGCTCACTTGAATCTGCTCTGACAGGGAGAGGGCGATTCTGTAAAGCAAATGATGTTTTGTCTTAATAGCATAATCTAAAAAATATGCCCGGGTGGTAAATCCATAAACCCAGTACTAATAGGAATGAGATTTTTACAGCTCCTCAGTGTCCAGGCCTTCCTTCTACCAAGCCTACAGGTCTTTCAAGAGAGAAATTTCCTAAGAAAAGACAGAATTCTGACCTAAATGGCTTCCTATCTTCAGGAGTTAGTTATGTAGGGGTTTACTCCCTGGCACTGACCACCTAAAATTAAATTGTCAAGTCTGAGCTACCAGTCCAGGCTGCCCCTTCTGTCATTTTCGAGAAAGGCTCCACCAGAGGACCATTCGTTCCAGCCTAACTTGGTGTCTAAGGAAATTATCTGAATTACCTGCTACAGATGCTTCCTCCTTCACTAAGCACAGAGAGGGGCCTAGAGAAATTAAGACACAACACACAACTTCTTGATGGCTAGAGGTAAGTGGAAGGAATCCCACCTAACTACATAGCGAAACACGGCTTAGTTCTGAGAAACATCAAGTGGAAATGCAAAACTGTTTGCAATTTTCTCCATTTTGTGCATGCCTGTGTATAAGTGTGCATGTGTGTGCATGCACACGCATGTGTTGGGTCTCTCTGTACAATCACTGCCCTCTTCTGGGAGAACATACTAGCCTCAGTAAGTCAGTGGATAAGCTGGAATGACATTCACTTTATGTCTATGGAATTCCAGCCTCAGCATTCAGTCCCCTGTAGCACCGCTGCCCAACACAAGCTGAAACCCTTATTAAACCAGGATTGTGAGAAAATGTTTCTTTTAAGGAGAGTTTTGCTAGGTAAACTCCATTCCTCTAGCAAGAGCCGAATAGAGCTATTTCCATACCTTTGTGTTGCCCTCCTCTTCCTCTTCATCACAGTCTAACCCTTGATGGGAGATCTCAGTAGGGCCATTCTTCTGGATCAGGTTGCTTTCAGCTGTCCCCACTCTCTTCTTTTCAGTTGTCACTCTCACTTTCATGAGGTGGAAGCCAGTAGAGACTGACCCTACTCTCAGGTTGACAGGATCGCCATCAAAAAACAGGTCACCAGGGCTGCCATCTTCCTTAAAGCCAGGAGGCTGGTAATCTTTGGGAGTTACTACACAGCGAGAAAGAACCCACTGATGTCAGAGAAATCAAGCTCCATCAGTCTGATTTGTAAAGAACAAGTGTGTATCAGCCTCAAGTAACAACATCAACTACTAAAAATATTCTGGGGTTTTTTTCATGAAGAAGGGAGAGAACGCAAAGGAAAAAATGAGCTGAGCAAAAGTTATCAGGGAGCTCAAAGAAAGAATGACTTTAGGATGCTGCGATACCATTAGTGTGCTCAACTTTCTGAAGCAGAACCATTGCCTGTTCCTTAAAAAACCAAAACCAAAAACCAACAGTGAAGAAGGATGGCTCCTTTTTACACTGCATGGCTGTACTTCTTACACAGATGTTCAAACCTTTCTTAAAAAGCATCTGCCATCCCTGTGTGTCAGAAGGCTTTATTATGTTTTACACCATTTCTCACTGTTACCAACTAACAGCTTCTACCATTTCACCTTTTTATGCTTTATTTACTTTAGAGGGGCTCACGATTATTCTAGAAACTGACGGAAAGGAATTTTTTCCTCACAGCACATACTGTTCTCCACCTACCATCATTGTAGTAGAGCAGTTTCATGGTCAGGGTAATGTCATCGGGAAGCGGCCCAAGGTTTTGCATTAACAGGTACAGTTTACGGATCAGGAGCCTGCTGGCCTGTTTAACATCCTCCCTGCGCACCCCATTCACAAAGTTCATTTGGTTGCTACAATCGGAAGAAGAATAACAGATTTGTTTTCCTCAGTCATGAATATTCACGATCTAATTACAAATACAGAGCACCCACTGACTTGTCTGAAACCACCAGCACAAAGCTACAATGCCTTTATGTAATTTCCAGATAAACAGGGAAGTGAAACAGACTCCAGGGATGGGGTGGCATCAGCAAAACAACAGCTCTAAACTAAGAGGCATGGCATTTACATTTGAACAGACTTTGTAGCTGGGGCAATGGACCCCATTATACAAATGTCATGACTCACTTGTTTGAACATGATTAAATTGGATCAAAGGACCATAAAACAAGTGCCTTTCACCTAAGCAATTTCAGGAATGAGAGGAATGAGGTGAGAATCCCATATAAAGCCGATTCATCACAGGGGCTATTTTCGAGTCTATTTTACAGTTTGAAGAGAAGTGAATTGCATGTTCTCACTTCAATTCCATGTGAGAAAAACTAGCTCAGAAGCACATTTTTCAAAAGTGACTAAGGGGCATTCCTCTCACCTCCTTCACCCATCCAAATGTCAGCTGGCTAGTCTAAGCAAGCAGTCTAGACTGAGATAAACGTGTAACAGGAGTGGGATGAATCTCCCTCTGGAGGAGTTTGTTTCTCTTGACTACAAAGGCAGATGAGATGAGCAACTTAGATCAGCCAGCTAACTTTAGACGGATGAAGATGGACTAGATGAATCACTACATGACTAAGAACCTAAACTTCCTTAACTTTGAATGAGAAGAGGCCACAAAAAAAATGTAGCTCCTTCACTATGTCTTTGGAAGACCACTGGCAGGTGGACGGTCCCTAACACAATCATCTCAAATGGCTTCAAAAGCAGTAAGTAACCTAAGAGAGCAGAGAGGATCCCAGGGCTGAACATGACTGACTAAACCACTGGAAGGAACAGCTTCATTAGGACTGATATCCCCTTCCAGTTGAAGCTTCTTGGCTTGTCATGAAAACAGAGTGGCTGTTGAACAGCTTGAATTCCCAGGGTATGGTTTGGTAGGCTCCAAACTGCCAACAGCAAAACCCTGCGCTGACCACACTGTGCTATTAGATTAAATCCTGTATGTTCAGAAACGTACAGCAAGTGAGAGGACAAATGCTGGCAGTGCCTAAGGTGGAGTAAAGAGAAGGCAGGCCTTCTCTTACACATCCCCTTTACAAGTCTTAGGATTAGCGGAATAGAAATAGTAGGGGGAAAGAGTATAAGCAAAAAAGAGATGAGACTCCCATAGAAGTTAACAGGTCAAATACTGGTTCAATATGGGAATAACATTGTGGGTTTGATGCAGGAATGTGTCAAAAGGTAAAAGCTGAGGAACTGAACCTCTCTGAAGGACTGGGATCCATGCGAGGAATGCCTCCAAAATCCATCTAAAGTAAGGCAGGGATCATTTAGGAGAAAGTTTCCCTTTACCACTCAGATACGATGATGTAGACCCACAAAACATCTCTCACGGAACAATTAACTCAGAGTTTGCACATGACAATAAACCTTGCAGGTGTGCAAAAGCAGTTTTATCAGCTGAAGGACCTGATAGCAAAGATGACACAATACTCTGATCAATGCCAGAACTTCAGTTTGCTAACGACTGCAGGTACACGCATGATCCTGCGATAGCTGTGCCAGTCACTGAGGAAAGAGAACAGAGCCCAGGAACCCGATGCCACAGGCTCTGAAGCCTCAGAGCACTAGTAAGATTTTGACGGAGCAGGGAGCAGATATAAACATAACAGCAAGATTACTTAGCCTCTTCTTGGCCAGTATGACGGACACCAAGGGATGCTGAGTTCCGTCTGGGGACTGTTGTTATTTCTAGCAACTGATGACTGACCTGAGTAAGGCCGATTAAAAAAAATAATCAAAGTACTCAAGAGCTATCTATTATCTTTCAGATCCCAAAGGTCTCCTCTTTCCCTCAGTGTAGTGAGGACAACTGACAGCAGCGTCCATGCAGAACCAGAGGGTACAGTCAACAGGACACCCTAGACTCAGACATAGTTCAGATTTTCACAATAGAAAATCGTTTTGCCACATACTACAAATTATTTGGATGTGTTTAGAGAAAGAGCAGCAAATGGCACACTACAGGAGCGTTGCAGAGGAGTTTCCTGAGGAGCATAGGAGACAGCAGAGCTCTCTTGCTGTACAGGTGCGTTCCAAGGCCCAAAGATCCATCTTTCACCAATGGCAACTGCAGAAGCAAACTAAGAATGGGTTAATTATTTTTCTTTGCTTTGGTTACAGCCAAGGGCCTTTGATAGCGTTTAGTTTAAACTACGCAGGATTATGGCCTACTAAACACAGCTTTAAAATATCTAACAGACAGAGAGAGCCAAAAAGATGCAAAAAGCTGCTGCTTCCTGCCACACATTTTGCAGCATCAACTCAGGCATCATAAGCAAAAGTTCTCTCAGGTCACCCACGCAAGACTGCTCAAGCAGAATACACGTATGCAAATGCCCAAGGAAAAAAAATAGTGGGTGCAGGATCGTGGTGAAAGGGATCAAACCCGAAAAAGGCTGTCTTGTGAAAGTGGAAGAACATTAGTTATTAGTTGAGACAGTAGCAAGCTCAACAACAGTGCCGGTTTCTGCATCGCTACCCTGATTAGGCACCACTTCTATAAATTGTCCTTAACTCAGTTCTTGTGCACTTCAAGTGCCTCACCGTGCTACGTGACAGCACCTCTACTGATCAGCTTGGCAGGTCATATCCTGTAGGGTGACTGTCCTCGACTCTGATGATATTTACAGCCGCTTAGCGACTCAGCCATGCTCTAATCATCAAGTGCAGTTTCTTCTTAATGCTTCAAGAACACAGTTTTCACAGTGTAATTCTGAGAAATAAAACCAAACCATTACCTGATGATGTCCATCTGGGGCACCTCCTTTTTGTACTTGAATTTGAATTGATACAGTTCAGTCACTGTCTAGAGATTTAACAAGAGAGGGGAAAAGAAGAAACGGGTCTCTTTCAATAACAAGTGTCAAGATGCACGCTGAACCTAGCAGTGTCCTCTCACAACTTCATACCAGAGCACAGCACTAGCCTAACGACACGATGACAGCTTTAACTCTATTATTGCTTGCATGGGCTTTGGCTAATCTTCTTAACCACCACAGCTTACCTAACACTGAAAGAATCGCAAAAAAAAAGACAAACTTCCTGCTTCCTCCTTCCACTTCCTCTGTGGGCCTGAGTCCCCAGCCTAAACCTCTAACGAGGCACCGGGGCCAGCCAACCATCACAACATATGTACATACATACGTCCTCCCTTACTAAAAGGAAAAATGTGAGGCTTCACGGGTGATGCAGTGTCACAAGAAAGCCTGGCCTAGTGTTCTGTATGGAAACGAGGGCCCGAAGGACTCTTCCTACTGAGAAATACAAACAGTACTGCACGGGCAAAAGTTGCTGAATTTCACTGGTCTCAAAGTTTTCTGCCAGAAATAAAACAACTAGATGATTTTCCATTTAAAAGGAAAGGACTTGCAACGATTTTAGAGAATAAAATAATTAGGAAGAACAGACAGTTTCACCACAAGAAAAAGGTTCCATTGTAGTCCAACTCCATGCCTATAATTCACTTTTTCCAGAAGCAATGAGGTCGATTAGTAGAAGCTCAGCTGAGCCCTTAACTCTGAGCCTTCCTTACAAATCCCAGCCTTGGTACGGACTAAACTCTTGCTGTCTCCCCAGATGCTGAGGTGCGACGCAGCAGAACTGTAATCAGGTGAGCAAAGATTCTGCAGCCGTTCTCTGCATCTGCTCTGCGGAGACAGCATGGACGCAGAGCCTCGTCTATATACCACACTACCCCGTCTGTCTCCACCAGCTAGATGTAGAGAAAACAGAAACGCAACAGAGAGCACTGAAAGGATAAGGACAGGCACTATGCAACACATATATCCCAGGTCTGAAGTGATTCATAACTTCTGTCCTAAACCTCTCTGCATGAAAAAACAGCTCTCTTTTCAACACTGCTGTTAAAAAGATGGTCCGTAAAAGAATTATTTTGAACTGCCCATTTCTTCTCTTCAGGCAAGAAAAACAAAACTGGGAACATGCCCATTAGGTGCCTGTTAACATCCCTGCCTGAGGCCCTAGATGGGCCCAAAACCGAGTGCCTGGTAGGAGCGTTTGATCACAATCCAGCTCACTGAGCTGTCATTCTTGAGTGAAGGCAGAAGAAGAGAAACAGGGTCACCAAGCAGCTATGTCAGGGTAGAATTTAAGCCTACAAGTCCACTCTGAATACAAACCTACTCACCCATGCCTTCAGTTGCCTCAAAGATTAATTAAGGCTCTTTCTTACCTCCGGTTCCTTGGGATTCGTGTAAATCTGTTATAAGAAAGCACAGTGAGGGCATTCTCCCCTTGGATAATCTGAACCAGTGAAAAGTGTCTAAATAACAATATTTTAATTTTATAGCAGAGATTGTACTATCTTTAGCGTGGGATCAGAGAAAGGAATGGCTGAGAAACGGCCCTGCTCTATCAGCAGTCAATACTTACCACTTCAAAGACAGGTAGAAGACATTCATCTGTGTAATTGTGGAGGAATGAGGTTAATTCCCATTCCAACCCTCACAGGCGACTATTGATGCCTGAGATTGAACTACTCAGATTATGCACAGAATAGATGCATAGAGTAGCTCTTGGTGCTTTACAAAGGACCAGGGCAAAAGACTCATGTAACTGCCAGTGTGTGGTTTCTTCAGGATCATCTTAATAAAGAGCAATCTTCTGCAGGGGGAAATGGGGAAGACACAGCAGCTTCCAAGGGTGGAGGCAAGAGTTTAAAGTAAGCAATGATATGAAGCACATGAAAGCACTTCTAGGAGTTCAAGGATGCATGTAAGGCCTCAGTCCGAAGTCTGACATACTGAGAAAAATATGAACTTCCTAGGCTGCGTGGGAATATTTACTGTATTTAAGAAAGGTGACCGCTCTATTAAAAACCACATACATTTTGACTTCCCCTTAAAAAAGGCACAAATGGGCTGGCACAACTTTGACCCCATCTCTCTTTCAAGCAGGGTGGGGGAAGAAAAATGCCTTGTATTCATTTACTTACTGCGAGGACAGCAATGTGTAACTACGGAGGGAAAAACAAAACACAAAATCAAAATCTAACCTTAGCAGGCAAGGAAAAGAAAGACCTATCAAAATCTAACCGCCTACATACAGTGAAGGAATAGTTACACTGAACAAACTAGGAGTTAAAAACCTTCATGCAGACCCTTCTAGCACAGCATCAGCAACACCTAGTGGCCAGTTTGCTTGGCCTTACTTGCAGTTCCCCAAGAAAACAACAACTGCATGCTCCAACCTCTCTCTTGGGACACTTCTAAATAAATCTCCAAAGGCTACGCTGATTTAAAACTCTTTTACAAGAACACCCATCCCTACTGAAGACTAATATTTGCTCTCCGCTATGAAACTCACTAAAGGTATTTCATTTATCCTATAGCAAGAAAAGGTGCATGGGACTACTCTTGAAAACAATCCTAGAATATGCATTAAATATCTCCATTTTTTCCATCATCCTTGTCAAATAACAATTTATTTCTCTCATAAATAGCAGAGGACTAAATACCTCCTAGTACCTCCTAGAACTGCCAGAAAGCAATAAACTGAGTTCACAATATTTTGAATTATCCGATGCACATTGACAGTTGTGCTGATGTATAAGAGCCCATCTGATCATCAGTGCCGAAACACCACTTCATCTGATCTAGATGAGAGTTGGTTTGATGAACAGTGCTGACAGACATGACAACAGTTGGTGCTTCTTCCTGTGCAGAGTCATTTTTATGTGAGAATCAGGAAGGAATATGATTACTTACTAGCTGGTTTTGTCCTGGAGCCAGTTATATACCTTACTTGATGAATTACTTTCCAAAAAAAAGTAATAAATTCTGAATCCAAGAGAAAAGCCAGGAGGGTTGGAGAAGATAAGAAGAAGGGAAAAGACTAGGGCAAAGGAGATGAAGGAAAGAAGCACAGAAGAACCTCTCTCAAGAAAACAGGCATGGAGATCAAGACCTCAGTTCTGACTGGCAGTGTCTCTATCCAGACATTAGAGAACACAAATGTAGAACACAGAACGAAGGGAAATCCATTTCAGGCTGCAAACTAGTTCATGCACCATGTACAGGCAAGCCTAGAGAGCAGCAGCAGTCAATATTTGGGCTGAAGGAATAAAATCTGAAATCTCATATGTATATACGCAGGGCAGGGTCTTCTCCCTGTCCCACAGCTGTAAATGTGTGTGCATGCAGGATCACTACCAAAATATAAAGCAGGAATGGAAAGATAGTTTTGTCCATACTTCATGAAGGAATAGCAAACTCCATTTAAAACCATGAAAAAACTTACATACTGCCTCTCCAAAGCATCAAAACAACCTTGAATCCTGCCAAGGAAAGAATATGTTAATACTAACCAGCAGTATTTATCTCCTGATCTGTAAACACACACTCATTAGATACAGTTCAAAGTGCATTTTTTCTGGAATTAAGACAACACAGCTAGCAACATTTTGGGCTTGTAAAGTCCTTTCCAGGTCAATCATCACGAAGGCACTGTCCTCCCTTCTGCATTTGTGCATTGTTTATACTTCTAGGGCCATATCCTGTCAGCTTGGAGCCTACCTTAATCCTGACAAAGACCAGGATTCAAGGCCTAAGGCCAGCTCTGAGTGGTTCTCTGCTTAGTGCTCTGTTCTAGCTCCCCAGCTTGATCTCTGATGGCTCTTTTTCCCACTGGCCTTGTACAGAACTTGGCTGAAACTTCAACCTGAACGTGGCCTGACGTGTCTGGTCTTGTAAATTTTTGTTATCTGATGCATAGTTTACAGCTATAGATTTTCTCATAGTAGTAAATATTACTTGAGGTAGCAAAGGTCAGATAATTACTCTGAGTCAAAGGATGTGCAGCTAGGTATCTCCTTAGCACATCAAAGTCAGCCTCTCTGCTTGCTGGGAACAGGCCAACTCTGAAATACATCCTAACAAAAGTTGTAAGGTACTCAGACACACAATACCCAGGGAGATAAAAATTGTACATATGTCCTGGTTTCGGCTGGGATAGAGTTAATTGTCTTCCTAGTAGTTGGTACAGCGCTGTGTTTTCAGTTCAGTATGAGCAGAATGTTGATAACACCCTGGTGTTTTCAGTTGTCGCTCAGTCGTGTTTAGACTCAGTCAAGGACTTTTCAGCTTCTCCTGCCCAGCCAGCCAGAAGGCTGGAGGGGCACAG
>JAVKLA010000088.1:1537175-1584284 GCA_034782735.1 Sagittarius serpentarius
GCCCGGAGAGGTGGTAGAAGCCCCATCCCTGGGAACATTCCAGGCCAGGCTGGACGGGGCTCTGAGCAGCCTGATCTAGCGGAAGGTGTACCTGCTCACCGCAGCGGGGTTGGAGTAGATGGCCTTGGATGGTCCCTTCCAGCCCAAGCCATTCTGTGATTCTATGATTCTAATTGTTGTCAAGAAACGAGACGCATTGGAGGCATACACCCATCCCAATGAATTCCACCAAGTGCAAACAGGAGTGCAGCATGAGCTGTACCAGTTGACAGGGCTCTCATGCATGGTTTTGGCTTGTTTTATGATTTTTAATGCTGAGTATTTCACTGTTCGCCTGAAGGAAAACTGGCTGGTCTGAGGATGGAGACTTCCAGAGTAGTAACTGGACGGCGTGTGTTGGATCCTCATTACACATGCTGAACGGCAGAGTGATGAAAGAATCAATCATACAGGATGTAGTTTAATGAAAAGTCAATACAAGGGGGACACAGGGAAAGGAAGAAGCAGGGTTTGTATTTCATCAACAGCAAATTAATGTGTTTTACAATTGCACCATTTTGGGTACAGCAACTACGGCACTGACCTCCACAATTGTCATATTGAGGAGGAAACGAGCATCTCTTGAGGGGTAGAGAACAGCAAAAAATATTCCTCTGATGAAAGCAAATCTAGATCAGGTGCTTCTTTGACCCCCAATAGAGTCTTGGATGTATTTATGCTAACAGGGGTCCAACAGTGCTAGAGGTTGGGTCCAACTGGCTTAATTTTAATCATCTGTAAGTCAAGTTATTTAAGTCTAGACAACTTCACAAGGCTTTGGCCACAGACAGTGAAGAGCACTTGCAGAAGGCAATCCCTGTCACCTTGGAATAGGTATCTAAGAGGGCTGGAATGAATCACTCCTCTGTGGGTGCCAGTTTCCCTCCATTAACTATGGACAGACTACTCTGTCCAAGTCAGCCAAGGCTGGCTGAAATGAGGGCACACGAATCCTTATCCAGGGCCATTCAGGAAGCTGGATGCAGGGTGGAAGTTTTGAATCTAGACACCCTGGGTGTCAGGCTGAAGCACAAATGATTGCTCTGTGCCTCCTTTTCTAATCTGATAGGCAGGTAACTACTAAGCCCAGTGGAAGTTTTCCTATACAGATGAAGGTTTTCCATTTTTGGCACCTCTTCCCCTGGCATTCTTCTCCAGCAGTAAATCAGAGTGGCTGAGGTTGGAATGACCACTGGAGATCATCTCATCCAGCCCCCTTGCTCATGTGCATCCGTGTCATTCTCAGCCCTGATACAAAAGCTCTTCTGTCTTGTAAAATCCAGAGATGCTGCCAAAAGTAACTTGAAAAAATGATTTGGGGGAAGAAAAAAAAAAGTGACAGCTGAGCACCGCTGTGCCAGCAGGGGCTAAGAGACAAGCTGTCCTGCTGCATTACAGAATGCATGGAAGGGCCAAGTGGCAAGAGACCACTAGCGCCTCAGGACAATATGGTCAGTCCTCTGCCTTCCCAACTAGGACCGAGGCTTCTTGCCTTCCAGCGGCATGCTGAAGGGCTCTTCGTGTTGCTTCACAGGTCCTGGAGGAGGTGAATCAGGATCTGGAGAGATTTGGAAACCGTCTGCTAACCAAGATCAAACATCTGGGGTGGGAATGCGAGTTGAACCCCCCTGTGTTTCAGCAGTATGATGCCTGGGGGCAGCGGGTGGATCACATTGTCACCTGTTCGGCCTGGAGGAGGATGAAGGAGATTGCAGCAGAGGAGGGGCTGATTGCTGAGGCCTATGAGAGAAGATACTCCAACTGGAGGTAACTGGGGGAGAATAGGAATGACTTGGTGCCTTCCTGCTTATTCTTAGCAAGGTACATTCAGCATCTTGTAGGACTGAACTTCTTGTTGTATAATGGGTAACAGATGATGCATGGACAAAAGCACACCTACGGCTGTACTGAACAGCAGTGTCTGTCTGCTGTAATGTTCCACATCAGCAATGATAAGCCATAACTAATGGCCTACAGTTGATCATAATATTCTTTGATGTCACCTTCCTGATTCTGGGGCCTGGCAGTTCCCTGCACTGCTCCAGCTTTACATGCATTAGTTGTAACACAGCTAAAGATCTGGGATTTTACTTGCAGTTTCATTGTATTCCAGCCTCTGGAGATAGACCCACATTTCTTATTTTCAAAACCTGCACTTAATGTGCGCCAGCTAGCGAGCAATGCCTTCCTCCTTCCATCCATCCTCTGGGACTGAGAAACTCTGCTGCTCCTCTTCTCTTTTCCTGGCTGAAAAGTTTTTGCCCTCGCAGAGATGAGCGGTCTGATTCTCACCTGTTTTGGCTGTATTTTATTCCTCTCTTCCTAGTCAAGATGTTTTATCCTCCTGCTGTTGAACTGCTGAAACCTGTCTGTTTTCACTCACTCGTTTCCCTAGCCGTCTGCATCAAGCTGCCAAACTGTACTTATTTTCAAGCTCCTCTGGAGGTTTCAACTGTCCACTGGCCATGACTGATGGGGCAGCCAAAGTCATTGAGGTATGAGCTCAGCTGGTCTCTGAGGGCACAGCCCATGTCCTGGCAGTGCTGGTTAGAGACTGGAGCACCAGCCAAGGATGGAGGAGAGCTGATCTGCCATCTGGCTCTGGGCATGGCCCTTCCTTGCTCTGTGACCCAGCTCCATCTCCCACTGCCTTTCTCCTTTAGTTACAAAGTCTTTGTGCCCAGGCTAGCTTTTATGTTTACTTACACCATCGCGTACAATAAGGCCTTTGCTGCACAGGAAACCTGTGGCACTGCAGGTACTTGCAAAGGTTTCCCACATGTTTTTACTATGAGATAATTTGTTTTCCTTTTCCTGGTGGGGAGTGGCAGTTAAATGTACTGGGCCAGATCCATACCTGATGTAAATTAACCAAGCCAGCAAGACTTTCCCAATCGGAAGATTTGGCTCTGCATCTTAGCGACACCCTTTGCACTATGTCAGCAGCTATGTAGGATGCAGAGAAAAGCTAGCCCTTAAGTAGCTAGCCCTGGGCACCTTAATTCAATAAAAAGAAAAAAAGCATAAGGCAGTTACCTCTTTCCTGCAGCTCTTTGGGTGCTGGTGACATCCAGTGTATATGAATGTATGCTCATACTCTGGCACACATGCTGTTTCGAAAGCTCTCTGTCCAGATGTCTAGCGGTGCAGAAATCCAAGGGGGGTGGGGATGCTCAGCACGCTCCTTTGCCATGCAAGTCTGCACCTTCTGTCTGCACAGTACTCCAGCAGCTGTGTAGGAGCTGGGCAGTTTCACAGACTCTCAGCAGTACGTGCAGATGCGCTGCAGCGCAGGACACTCAGTGCCCCACTTGCCTTCTTGCAGACGGTCCGTTCGGAGCCTAGGACACACCAGTGTTAGTTAAGGCAACTGTCTAATTTCATCTACTGTATTACGACCATCTTCGTTTCTTTTCCCTCACCCAAAATAGTCACTAGGTATTCCTGGATCTCTGAAAAACACTTTTGACCATCTGACATCCCGTGACCCCAAGAAGTTCTGGACCTCTGGCCAGTGGATGACTGAGCGCAGGGGAGGCTCTGATGTTGGTACGTGTTCTGAGGTGGAAAGCAACTGCAGCAGAAGCTAGATGTGTTAACGAGAACTAAGAAAATGAAGGGTGTGGGGAACTTACAAAGCCAGGTAGCTGGTTTAGGAAGCTTCAGCAGAAGTCATCAAAATCCTCTGCAGAGCTCTGCTTTTTAACCAACAAAAGGCCCAACTTCAGTCCACTGACACATGCAGTACACACAGGCAGGTACAGAGCTGTGTTCCTTGCACAGATAACACACTGATGTCTAGCTCTATAATCTAAACCTTGAGCAAGACAGTCAGACCTATCCCAGTGGGGACTAGGAAAGAATTCTTGGCCTTCAACTTTTATTCTATGGCTAATGTTAGTAATAGTGTGATGGGCCAGGAAACCTCAGAACTCCACTGCCGAGACAGAAATGTGGAAGGGGAGTCACCTGCAACTGGTGAAGCTGCAGTTGGTTTCCTGGTGGAAGATGTGAAAGGGTCAGCTGTGGAGCGAAAGATGCGCATCATTGCACGACTCTGAATCCATAGCACCCTCTGTTGTTCTTGACTGTGGTAGCTCCTAAAGAAATGGAGGCATTCGATTATACACTGTGGTGCACTCTGCTTACAGAGCACTGCCATTACCAGCTGTTGGTCTGGAGCAATTGCTGGAAAGGCTTGCAGTTAAACACAGCATACTTCCTTTCTAGTACTTAACTCTGGCTACATTTCTTATCCAGGGTCAATGAAAGAGATTAGCAGCTAATCCATACTCCATCTTAATAGCAAAAGGTGACTTAAAAGAGCTGCTACTTAAACCAAAAATCAGCATTGATTGATACAGAAGTTCCCATAAAGCCAAGATGATCTTCTCCTTTCTTGCAGCTAACGGCACCGAGACAGTGGCCAGAAAGCAGCCAGATGGTACATATCGTCTCTATGGTTTTAAATGGTTTACATCGGCTGCTGATTCTGATGTGGCATTAACCCTGGCCAGGGTAGCGGATGCTGAAGGACAAGTAAAACAGGTCTGTTTGATGTTGGAACCGGATGAAGGAGCAGAGGCTTTCTTCTTCTTGTTGCATTGTAATGAAATCCTCTTTACATGCCTTTTGGTGGCCTCAGGGTTTCAGCGACCTGTCCCTGTTCTTCTTAAAAGTTCGAGATGAGGAGGGGAAGCTGAACAGCATCCAAGTGCAAAGGCTGAAAGACAAGTTGGGCACACGGCAGATGGCAACAGCAGAGCTATGGCTAGATGGAACTAAAGCGGAACTAGTACGTAAGGTTTCACTTTCCTCTCGGGACTGGGCTGGCTTGGCATGGCAGACCGCTCATGGGGGTTTTGGCAGTGATACCAGCTGAAGAAGTTCCTCTCTTCCACCTCTCTGGCTGGCTGTTCACTTCACAGAACGCTTCACCAACAAGGTTGTGTGGGGGACAGAGCTGAGAAGAGCTCAGGAAAAGATGGACGGGAAGAAAAAAAAAAAAAAAGTCATTTTAGGCTGGTTATTTCCCTAATCCAGTTGCATTGCCCCAGCTGAGGGACAGTTCTGTGTAGCATGCGGGTAGGAACAAGCAGCAGGGACCAGAACTGATCATGCTGACATGGTCTGCAAAGCCACCTCTCTGGTCATGCCACAGATGTGGCTAAAATGAGACAGCCATATTTTAAAGCAAGCAGAACTTTGTGGTGCCTGAGGAGAGACAGAGATGAAGCGGACAGCCTCTATCTATCTTTCTGTTGACACAACTTTCACTTAGATATGCGTCCACTTCCAAGGCTGTGGAAAGGCTTACATCAGCCTTTGTTCCTTGATGCTTTCAGATCTCTGCAGAGGGTTGTGGAGTGGCCTCCATCTCCAACATGCTGAACATAACTCGGATCCACAATGTCATTGGTGCAGTAGCTTCCATGAGAAGGTGAAAGCAGCATGGATCCCCCCAGAGCTGAAGGAGCAGCTTATCAGGACAAAGGGACTTTGCAATGCTGAGCATTGCAGCCAGTTGACATCTAATGCCTTTTCAGGCACAAGTCTGGAAGCCAGCAGTGCTGGAGAAGGTTGCCCTGTGGGTGGGTGACCTAGGCTGGTGTACAGCTGAGCAGGGTTCTTCCAGGGGGGGTGGCTGGAAGAGAAAGCTCAGAAGTGGAAGGCCGCTGGTCTAACTGCTTTCCCTGGCTGTATTCTCTCTAGGATGATCAGTCTGAGCAGGGAGTATGCCCGCAGGCGGGTTGCCTTTGGCAAGCTCCTCAAGGACCATCCCCTACACATGCAGACGATAGCCCGGATGGAGGTAAGGCTTTTGGGAGCTGAGCCGAACCTGTTGGCGAGGAAAGAGGGCGGAAATCCTCAGCTGCTAATGAGCACAGCCAGTGTGCCTCTGTGTGTAACAGTGAGATGTAAAACGCCGTTCCCGCTACAGTGAGATGTATGCAGCAGGGGAATTGCTGTATTCCAGCAGGATTTGATCTGATGATAGACTTAGCTTCTCTGCTGGACCTCAGGTTATCCTAAACAACAGTTACCTGGGAGCTATCCCGAGAGGAGTGCCAAAGTCATGCATGCACCTACTATGTTATGCCTTGACCTCTGAAGTTGGTCATTAGCATCAGAGTCCAAGCATGACACCACGGTCTCCTAAACCACAGTTAACAGACTCTTGTCCAGGACTGATACAGAGTCATCCAACTTTCCTGGTAGCTCGTGCACCAGCAGATGGACTGTCCCCAGCAGGCTTGAAGAATTCCCGAGTAGTCACCACGCACTTTAGCTTCTGGGAAGTTTGTCTTCACTGTGTACCTGCACAGTGCTCATCACCACAAGACACCGATCTTGAGTACAGCCTTTAGATGTGAATGTCATCTAAGGCAGTAACAGACAATGGAAGAGAGAGCAGCACGAATTGGCACTCTGGCTCTGGGCTTTGGGAGGGATTTCACGTGTGGGCCTTCGCTCACTGCAGAATGCCTCACAGTTTTGCCGCAACACGGAGCTGTGGCAGCTCACTAAATCCACAGGGGACAGGTGGCTTCGCAGCCCTACTAAATCTTTAAAAAGAAGGCACACAGTTCTCCTATTCTCACCCATCCAGGCACTCCTTATTTTCTTAAGTGGTCTAACACCAACTCTTGCCCTTAGGCTGCGGTAGGTTCATGCAAATTTTTTAAAAAGTATTTAAAAATCCTCTTGCAAGGTTGGGGAGAGGGAAGGTGGTCAACATCTGCCAAACATAACTTCAAGCTCCAGCATCTCTTAGCCTGTGGCCAGAACTCCACCTTTGAAAGAAAGAAAAGGTATATCCTTTTATATAGTCCCAGATCCTATATAGTCCCACAGCACATCGTTATGCACAGGGGCTACAGCGCTCCATATCCCGATGCTTCCCAAATCACAACTTGCCAGGGAAGCAAGCTGCTCAGCAAGAAATCTGTCAAAGACCTCGCTGTGACCTGGTGCTCACAGGTTGACCATCAGATGTGCCATCTCGTGTCCCTTACCGTTGGAATGGGTGTGGATTTGTGACCTGGACGCCCGATAGGGTCTTTGATAAGGCTCCAAGTAGGCCTGATGAAATGGCATTGCCTCTTTCCTCATACTAGATTGCAGGGTCCAAGAGCGGCAGCTCCGGACTACCTTTAATATTTCATGCTTTGTGCCTTGGCTGGTCGGTGGTCTTTGTCTCTGAAGGTGTGGGTCTGTACAGGCAGGGGTGGCATTTTGCCCAGGTCCGACTATTGCGCATCCCTTTGAGATGGTCTCATGGCACCTCAGCAGACCGTGCTGGAATCAGCCTGAGTCAAAGATCCTTGCCAGTGAAGCTCCCCACTTCTCTGCCTGCAGGTGCAGACACGAGGGGCGTTTCTTCTGCTTATGGAGATCATTCGTCTGCTTGGACTTGTGGAAACCAACATGGCGAGTGAGCAAGACCAGCTTCTCTTGAGACTGCTGATACCAGTCACCAAACTGTACACTGGGAAGCAGGTATGGAACAACCAGTTGGATTAGCCTGGAGTGGGGCTGTGTGGCACATTAGCAACCACAGAGCTGGAAAGAGGAGTGATTAAGACAGCCAACGTGAAGGGCAGCGACAGCAGGGGATAATGGCGGTGACCTCTAGCTGCAGGGCCTGCAGCACTTAGTGCTGTGCACCGGGGCTGGGCTTTGTGGGCAGGAGACTCGTCCCTTTGCTCTCCAGGTCGCAGATCAGCCGTCTGATCAGGACAGACAGAGCCAGCACTGTCTGTGAAGTACTCCACGGGCCACAGAGGAATGCTGCTGAGGCTGCCCCCGACTCCAAGGCAGGGCACTGAGCCACAGGAGTATCTTCCCCCTAGTTATGAATAAATAGCAGAGAAAGTGTTAACAGCTTAGCGTTGGCCTTAATTTCAGGGGTCTGTCCATCTTCTAAGTGCCCTCAGCTTAAATACACAGAAGCTTACACACCATAGGCAAGTAGAAGGTAAAGACTCTCCTGGACTAGGGACACGTTCTCCCATGTACCAAGCAAACCACAGGTTTACCCTTACCTACAGAGGACCGTATTGAGACAGACTCTACCTGGACCTTCTCCCAAGGTCTGACTGCTCCTGCAAGTCCTCTCTCAGTGTCACTCAGTCTCCATTCCCCAGGCTGCTCCCCCAGCATTTAATGAGCAACCTGCCTCAGCAAACCAGTGGGATCCTGTCAGTCCCATCCCAGTAGGAACTGCTGTGTGACGTTAGAGGTTTCTGGCCGCTCTTTCCCTTTGTGCAATGTGAATCACGTCAGCTCTCTGCATTTTGCAGGCTTCTGCTGTTGTTGTTGAGGCAATGGAGAGTTTTGGAGGACAAGGCTACATGGAGGATACAGGCTTGCCAGTCATAGTCCGCGATGCTCTGGTAAGAAAGTAGCAGGAGAGGCAGAAGAAGCGCCTGTGTGTCACCTAATCCGCTGCAGAGTACTCCGTGGCTGCCTGCTAAAGACACGCTCAAGGGAAAACGGAGTCCTCCCCAGGCTCACTCCAGGCGTGGCAGCTCTTTCCTAGTTGCCTTCCTGCCGAGCCCAATCATCACCAGGGAGGGGACGTGCTGGGGTTGTTCCCTGGCTCAGTCATGGAGCTGGGCTCCTAGATCTCATCACCACTCCTCCTTTCCACTTGTGGCGAGGCAAGACATCTCTGGAGATTTCCTTGATATCCCTTAGCTCTGCCCCATGTCTTTGTTTCCTCACGTTCCCCTTTCTTTATTGCAGTCGCTCCAAAAGGCTCCTTCATGCTCTTCTACAGACTCTTCTGCCCCACAGGTGCTGTCCATATGGGAGGGAACAACAAATATCCTGTCACTTGATGTCCTGCGATCCCTCGCCAAGAGTCAAGGACAGGTGATGGCTGTGTTCTTCTCCACAGTGCAGGTGAGCCCACATGAAAAGCGCCAGTCAGCCTGATTTGCCCGCCTTGACAGAGTCTTATTTGGTGTGTATGCTCCTTGGAACATGACCAAACTGAAAGCTTTAGACAAGTATTCAGAAGGTGTCTTACAATTCTGCTCCTTAAATAGCACTTACAAAAGCAGAACGCAGGCAGTGCTCATCTTGGGATCCTTGTGTGTTGCAAAAAATGCAGATTCTTTCCTCTCAGCAATGAAGGGTTTTGCATTGCCAGAGTTCTTCCTGACAGGTACCAATACAAGTATATTTTTAACATGAAAGAGTCACCTTCCTGAATCCAAAATAATTATGTCATTTTGTTTCTTAACTGGAAAAACACCACAAGACTTCTGAATATTAAACCTTCACTAGGGCTACCTACTACATTATGACTTTCTATTTTTATTCCCACTGAAAAGATGGAAAGAGCCAAAGGAATTCCTTTGCTGCCTCTTCAGATTTGCCTTTCTCTGGCTTTACCTACAGGCTGCTCTTTTAAAGGTGCTCAGATGACAGGCAGTCACGGAGAGACCAAAGCAGCTCAGGATTTCATGAAGGTAAATGAGCATCACCTGGGTTGATATGTCCCATAAAGGGAGACAGGAGCCAGCCTGAAAGGCATGATCAGCATATCAGAGAGTATTCTCTCAGAGATGACAACATTAATCCAGATTACATTCACCCAGATACAGTGAGGCATCTGGAGTGCTGGGTTTGACTATGCTTAGCCTTCACTTTCTCATCCAGACCCCGAGAGAAGGGAAAGGTCTGGGTCACTGCACTCCCTGCAGCATTGACAACTGGATAGGTCTTTCAAAAACACACGAGCAAGAGCCCGACTCCTTCTCACCAGTGGCTGCAGTTGGCAACTTGTGTTACATTTCAACCCCCCAACTCAGCTGTATTCTGTACAGGGCACCTCTCTGACCTCCAGAGATGAGTGTCGTCTTGCCATCCTCTCAGACAAGTTCTGATAAAGGAAAAAAACCTCAAACAATTTGACTACCAAACAAGAAGGACAAATCTGCTCATAACCAGGACTGAGCACACCTGCTAATTAAAAAGCCAACTGGTCCACCTGTTGATAAAAAGCAGCTTAGTCTGACACTGAAGGTAATGGAGCGGAGAAGGAAAGGAGTGGGTGGTAGGCTCTAAAAATAACTTGGAAAGAAGCCAGCCTCCACAGGCTTACACTTACGCTAATTTAAACAAATACCGCACAAAGGTGCCATACTGCAGTCCTCGGAGCACCTCACTGGTGTAGCTGAGAGGGCCCCTCCAGCTTCTTAACAACTGGATCGTTGGAGAAGCACTGAAGAATGCAGTGACGTGATTCAGAGCAGGTACCTGCACAGCAGTAACACCAAGTACTGAGATTTATTAATTAACAAGCTCGTCATTGCTCTTGCAGTCCCACAAATCACGCTGTATATAAGCCTGGAGAGTGAACAAGTAAGCACTGACTTCAAAGGTCTCCAAATTCTGGTACGTGCCGTTGCATTTGCTGTTCATGTCACACTGAGGCTGCCTCCATTTCCACAGAGAGTGGCTGGAACGGGCTTCGTGGGGAGAGCAGTGTTGACGCACTGATTCTGGATATAAGAGATCATACTTGGCAAATTTAACCTGGACATGTCAGAAAGCTTTTCCCTTATGCCTTCGGCAGCCAGGCAGATGGGGGGGTATTTCTGCAGAGTGCCTCTGCAGCATCGGGCAGGAACGTGCTGCACCAGAACCAGGGTTTCACTCACAGGTGATAAAACACCTCTTTTTGAGCTCCAGGTGTCCGAATTCTTTCAGTCTGTGGGAGTCTGGCTCATTTTGAAACATCCTTTCCATTCCCATCTAGTGAGGAAATCATTTAGCCCTTCATAAAGGGATTTTTACTGCTCCAGTCCATTTCCTTTTTATTGATGCACACAAGACTAGTACAATTTGTTTTATGTTTGTCCATCAAGGTTCTCGGTTTGCAGGATTTGTGCCCAATGCCAGGCTGCTTTGAAGAAAGCAGCATTAGTACTTAGTACAGCAACGCACTTTGTTCTCTGAAGGACATTATCTCAGGGTAACTTCCCCCCTGACCCCACTGCCACGTATTTTTGCTTTTATCCTGCATCGGTTGCCTCTACCGATGGTGGGATGCCCAAGGCTGATGGTGCTGTGATCTAGGAGCAGGAACCCAATGTCGTGATTACCCTCAGGAAAAGAGAAATACAGGGAACGTCCTTGTCCTTGCACAATGTGATTATGAGAAGCTGAATTTTTAGGGTTCTTGATACACAGGCAAGTTTGGTACAAACCGCCTTGTCCAGAGGTAATTAGTCTGCAAAGTCTCAGGAGAACACACGGCAAGAAGAGCAAATGCGAGAGACAGTCCTGGATTCCAGCTCAGCCGTGGTGGGAGTTTCAGGTGGATACTGCACGGGGGCAGTCACTTCATGTTATACTAAAAATCTATTAGCTGGAATTGTGGGCCAGAACACTGGGTGTACTTCAGAATTCAATTACAATCTGAAAAGTGACTCTAAAATAGCACCGGCAAATTACTTGATTATCACACTGTGGTCACTTTAGATTAAATTTGGTCACATCGCAGTACGGTTGTATTTCTGAATGCCAGCCCTGCAAGCATCTTGCGGAGCTCAGAATCGACTGCCTTATGCATCAAGAATGACTGCGTAGGGCTGAAACTCTAGCCGTAAATCAGACATACAATCTAAGACACGTGATGGTGTTTTCAGGTCCTTTTCTGACCATAACCACAATTTTAACACAGCAGGAAATAAATCTAGGTTATTAAAGCAAAACGACGTGTTTGCTTGAAACATTAAGATGAGACTTGTGCTTCTAGCCCTGTTTTGGATGTTCTGCCTGTTGCTGTATTTTTAAATACTCGTGATTATTCTTTAAGTAAAAACCACTCTGACAATCTTGCTTGGTAGCTAGTGAGAGCAAACAAATGAGCGGCATCTTAAAATTCCTCAGTGAAAACCGAAGGAATCAGAAATACTTGAGCCTTAAAGCTCTTTTGCTCTCTGATGGTTTCAGGCAGAAGAGCAGGGTACAGCTGGCACGGCGATGCCGCATGCGTGTGCCTCCCCTCAGTCACACCCTACAGGAACTGGAGCAGATGAGCATGCAGGAGAGAGAACAGGAGCTGCTCTTGCTGCCTCGAGCGTCGTCCCTGAAGCAGCTCTCCAGCCTCTCGCTCTCAAATGCAGGGGAGGATGGGGGGGGGGAAACCCAGCTTGATCTTTCAGAAGATTCAGTGCTTTTGGTTAGGAAAAGAATGAGTGTATTCTGAAAAAAAAAAAAAGTGTAAATTATCGGAGAGCAAAGAGAATACAGTCTTCCCCCCTCCCCCCCCAAGGTTAAAATGATGCTTTTATAGTCCTTGTCCATACTGCCCAGGTTTAAATCTTAAAAAGGAAGGCAGCGTAGGACGTAGCTGTTCATACCCCCGCCATTAGCATGAGGGTGCCAACAGAAGTGTACATGTCGTCTCTGTGCCTGGCCTGTGTGATGCTGGCTCCCACCCAAGCTGCTGGGAATACGTTTATGCCTTTGAGGTCTTCGATCCTTGTTAGCAACAAGCTCCAAGCTACTTTTAAAACATCTTATTAGCATTCTGTGGGCTTGGAGGGTTCTTTGGACTTTATCTTGGCACTAGACCTAACCGCTTTAATGATGATGTTTTCGTATTCGTACAGCATATGCTGCGAGTATTTATGTACTGCTTTGCCTAGAGCACAGAATAGCATCCATTGAGGATTGTGTTCTTCTTGTATTAACAGTCAGAAAACACAGGGCGATGGTTAGGCAGAAGGTGTTGTGCACAGACGTACTGCAGAAAACAAAACTGGGTTCAGCTCGTGCAGTTTGGAGTCCTACTGTGCAAATAAGCTGTATTTTCATGTACTAGCAAGAGGAACTGCATGATAACTTAAGCACTGAAAGCCTCAAAACCATAAAAAATTCATTCTGTGCAGCAGCTACTTATAGGCTTTAGCTTTATAAATCACCTGCAAATGAGACTAATTAACGAAAAGCACCTCCTACCACCTGCTATGCTATTTAAATACGTAACAGTTCCTTTTTGCGATTCTGTCCAAGGTAACCCTTTCATTCTACTGCAGAGAGACAGGTTTGAATATTGTAAAGATGTTATCGCAGCACACGAGGCTCCTGGGCCGAGCCCACCGATGAAGGCAGGGCCAACTCCGAGTGCAGGCAGCGTGGGCAGGTGCCAGGGGCAGCCAAACGGTGATGGTCTACTTTGCTGCAGCAGAGCCCAGCTAAAAGTGCTGCGGGGGGTGGGATGCAGGGTCTGGAGGTCGGCGATGGCTGCGTGGGCGAGAGCTGGCTGCTTTCTCCATGTGTGTGACTTCAGGGGGACCGAGCTGTCACCCCAGCCTGGCAGCTCCATGCAGAAGGCACGCTTCTCTCGTTCGATCCCTCCTAAGAGGGAACAACACAGGAAACACAGATTAAAGGCTAGCCTCTGCCGCTTGCATCCGGCCAGCCACGGGCATGCCATGTCAAAAGGGCAACTATTTTAGACTCTCTCGGCAGAGTATCGCTTGTGCTTTCACAAGGTATTTGGGACAGTGGAGAAACAGCAGCTTAGCTCAACCCGGGGGAGCTTTCAGGCACCGTTAAATGCCTGACGGCCATCAGAGAGCCACTCTGGTCCTGGGGCCTTCCCCACTGCCACAACTTGCAGGGAAAGGCCCCTTTAAAGCCTGTATTTTCCTGCCTGGACACAGCTCTAGCATCTTCGTGGAAGTGAAAATATAAAAACTTGAGAATTAGAACCTGATACAGGTATGCAGTTAAGAGAGAACTGGGGATGTGATCTGGTCCCCACATGCGGCCGGAAAGCCAGCACGGAAACAGCAACACGCTGGGTCTGGCTCACAGGAATTCTCCGTCCTCAAGGCAAGGCTGCGAGTTCCGCTTTGGCAACGTCCCCTTTCCTGCTGCCTGCTTTTCCTGTCCCCTTCCTTTCCTGCCTGTGCTCTGGCTGTTCCACCTACGGCAGTGCCAGTTACAGCCACCTTGGTTTAAGCTTTTTGTCAGTAGCTGCTGGGCACGCTCAGGATTTCACCAGCCCCGTTTCCTTGCAGAAGGTAAACACGCTGTAATTTTTCCTGTGATTGTTTTCTTTGCAGAAAAAACTGGAGCTGGCTTCGAGCACTGCGAAACTGGAACGCGCCGTGGAGCAAATGCGGGATGCTGTCAGCAGTCTTGCGCGGTTCATGCAAGCAGCTGGTTCAAGAGGGGCAACGACCATGCAGCTAGCAGCAAGAGACTTCTCCTACACCGTAGCAAGGATCTACGCAGGTAGTGGGGAAGATGGAAACGATGGATTTCAGATCAGGGAAGGGCTAGGAATCAGTCCCAGGCCTGGTTTCGCACCTTCTGGGTAAAGGGTGGAGCTTTAGAGAAAGCTTAGTCCCCACCTTCTTTCAAACTGAGGCAGCTCAGCCTGGCAAGTGCTGTTGAGAAAATCACCACCCGCTTTTCACAAGCCCTTGCTGTTTTGGCTGGAGCCCGGGAATACTGATGTCTCCTGCTCTTCTGCAGGAGCTCTTTTAATTGAACATGCAGCTCGGCCTGATGCTTCCTCCACAGACACCTCCGCTGCTCGAAGGTAAGCAAAAACCTTCTCTAGCCCCAGCTGTTTCAGATGATTCTCTGTGCAATGCAGCAGGCTTTGTTCTGCCTTTCCGAGCAATCTGACTCCCTGCCGTGGTGAGACCCAAACTTCGTATCACCGTAGATGGAGACAAACACCATTCTGGGTTGGTTACTGTCACCGTTACAGCTTTTCCCTGCCACGGGGAATCTCCATTCTAGCAGTGATGGGGATCCAGACTGGGCAGACCTCAAGCTGAAACCAGGACTGTCTGCGTAACTGGGCTCGAACAAACTGTTTGCATTTTCTGTTCAGGTGGTGCAACCAGGAGCTGTGCCCTGTGGCCGCAGCGTTAGAGAAGAGCAGCTATGAGGCTGAGGAAGTGCTCATGGACAGTGCGCTGGTGTACGAGGGCAGCCCTGCCTGCGGCAGTGGGCTGTGACTCTCCAGAGGCAACAGGGAAGCCCAGCCCCCAAGGGAAACAGAAGGTGGGTTGCAATCCAAAAAAAAAAAAAAAATCCAAAATTCCTCAGACAGCCCTGAATTACAGGCACGGTGGGGACATTCCACCAGGGAGCAGACCAAATCCTTCTGGAGTAACGCCCAGCTGCACCGCCTGCTTCAGTCTGAAATCCACTGCTTTTGCCCCAAGTTACTTGCTAACCCAGACGCAGCCACTGAGATTCAGTCCGAGATGCTGAAACTTTCTTACCGTGTTTTAGGCAAAGACTAAGCGATCAAATCCAGAAAATGACTTGAAGCAGCAGCTCTTCAAGTGCCAACTGGGGTTCTTTTTGAAGAAAAGCAACCAAAAGCAAACTGAAAATTATTTGAAGCTTATTAAATCCAGAAAATGACCATTTTTCTCTGTTCACCTTCTCGCTTTGCAATGCTATACACGGTCTTCCACCCTGGTACCTGCCAGGGATGGGGTTTTCTTCCAGGGCAGCCTCTCACGCCCACCGTGAGGATGGTGCATCCCTTCATACAAGCAACCTCCACGGGAACTGTTGTGCTGGGCTCAGGACTCCCAGCTCAGCAGCTGATCTTGGCAACTTGTGGTGTAAAACAACAGCTTTGTAACCCAAACTTTCCTTTTTCCCAGCCAAGGCTATTGTTAAGCAAGGGGGTCACGGGGCACGGTTTAGTCTAGCTCATGCTTCTGATTTTTCCTTTTACGTTCTACCTTGTCTCAAACAAGCTTTGCTTTTACTTTAAATTAACCTGGAGGAGAGGCTTTACCTTCACGCGTATGTTTGGGCGCCTTGTCCCCACTAAAGCTGCTACCTCAGCTCCACAGTCAGCCGAGACGGGCAAGAAAAATGTTCTCAGCCTACTGCATTTCAAACACGGGATACAGCAAATTGCTATTTGCAGCTCCGCGAATGGTCAACGTCAACGCTGCGGTGCAAAGCTGTTCTGTAACAGCCTAGGGGAGGAGGCAATTTCAATTACGTCACTCAAATTACGCCAAAACTGTACAAGTTGGCACAAAAAAAACCCCCAACTGTTTTCTTAATTTTTCTCAAGAACGCTTTTTTTATTCTCTATGACCTCCAGGAAGCTTATTCATTCCCTACGCGTGTGTCCTACCGATGCTGCATTTCATACCACCGTAAATTCTGACCTAAGTTTTAGATTGAAATCCAGTAATCCTCCACCAAAGCAAACACCTAAATATTGATTGCCTGCTTCTCTTCACCCTCAGCCTGTCAGTCTACCTGCTTGGTATTACCCTGATGACTAGAAGTTGCTAACAATGTAAGAAAAACAATCAAAGACAGTTGGAATATATAGCTGCAAAGTTCTACAGCAGCTAGGGTGTTGAGTGGGAAGAGAGGAAAGGAGCCTTTTGCCGAGCACAAAGCTGTCCAACATTTCACTGAGGCCCAAGCCCACCGATCCAGGACTACCCAAACAACCAAACGCTGCCTCGAGGGAGGAGCTGAGCGGTGCTGGGGCAGCAGTGCCTGTGGGCACGCTCTGTCCCAGCGCAGGGATTGCAGGGCTGAGCCAAGCAGAGCTTCCCTTGAATCCCTTGAATCACACAAACACCATTTAGCCAGACCCAGCGCCAAGGGGCTTTCTACTCCAGCGTCTCTCTGTGTCCATTTAAGTGAATAAATAATGCTTGGGTTTGAAAAATCTATGTCCCTGTAGTTGTCTGGTGTCGAAGCACAGAATCCTGCCATGCTGTGTAAAAATCAGGAGAATGGGAAAGAACACCACATGGCTCTAACCTAAACAATGACAGCAGCGAAGCCCATCACCAGATTTGCACGTGGGAAGGGCAGAAGGGTATGACAGCAGGCGATGAATGCAGCGCGAAGGGAAAGTCATTGTGTTACAATCTTTTGCAGGGCTGCTGATAAACCATCGGGATCCTCCGTTCTCACTAAGTGCTCCTCTCCAAAGCACAGGGCTTTGGCAAGCAGCAGTGCCTTCCATGCTCCCTGCCCGCCTGGGATTTCACATCACCTCTTTCCTATGTATTTTACATGGTTTTTTGAACACTAGGGTTACATTTTCCCTAATACATGAGCTATAATTTGCCTAAAAATAAGCCCCACAAAGTGGGAGCCCTGCAGGTGCACCGATACAGAAAACACAAGGGACTGCAGAATTGTCACTGTGTAGGAAAATGACAAATTTATTAAGATCTAAATATTCACTCTGAGGCTACAGCAGAATAAATGCTGTTACAAACAAGTAAGCGCTAGGGTCTAACACTTTATACTGCTGCTAAACAGCTCTCTGCTCTCGTAGGTTTGCATGTTTTAAAACATTTAAATGTTCTTGAAGTAATTAATCAAGAATCAGATGTCATTTTAATATAAATTTCACCAAAAAAAAAAATGTACAATCAAATGCATCACCTGTTGCCACTGCAAGGTAAAAATCATTTAATAACATAACTATGGGAAATCGGTTTAAAAAACATCTTTGTTAAATAGTAAGATAAAACTTTAGCAGCATTTAAAAAATTTGAAAGTCCGACGAATATGGTAATCTTAAATCCCGAAATGCAACAATCCAAGCTCCAATGCCCGTGTTATGTGTGTAAAATGAAGGGATGGGCATTTGTTATTCCTCTGCCCAGGAAAGGGCACGTCTACATGGCGTAGGGACAGCAAGACAGACAAACGCTCATGCAGACATAGCTGTATTAAAAGGTTACATTTCTCTTTCTGCATCCTTGCTCTACTGCTGGTGGAGTCCCTCTTTTAACAAAAAAACAAGCTGAATTGTTAAAGAAACTTGGCTGGGCTGCCTCCTCAGCCCCGCCCAGCTCTTCCAGCAGCAGATCTGCCCACGAAGGCACCGAGCTGCCCCAGGGGAATCGGGGAATCGCGGGTCTGTCCTTCAGAGGAAAAAAAAACACCAGAAGCGAGCGCAGTGCCTGGCTGCGCAGACCGCACCACCGTGCAGGCGCTGCACGAGCAGAGGCTGCATCGCTCATCTTCCTCACGACTCAGAAGAGAGCCTAAATTGCTGCTTTTGCTTTTGAACCAAGAAAGGCAAGTCCATGGAACTCAGGAGCCAGTTCCAAGTGATGTCAGCGATGGAACCCAGCTGAGGGCAGCTCTAAGGAATACATAAAACCTGATCCAGATTCTGCACCTGAGCAAATATCAGAGCTGGCCTTCACTCAGCGCTGAGCACCTCCTTCCAGCACAGCCCAGTAAAATGCGACCTTCTGACTCTGGACACGGTTTTCTCAAAACCTCGCGCTGAGTGATTCAGGATCTATTAAAGGGACAATTATAGACTAACCATAAAACATCTGCACACCCATCTGTTAAATAAGCACTGAACCTGCTCAGCTTTCCTGTGTGTGACTATTGCCCTTTGCAGCCTCATAACAGCTCAAAACCTCCCCCAGCACAGGCTCCATCCCACACCGACAGCCTTTCCTCTGTAGCGGAGTGGTTCCCGACACCTTCTTCCCCTTCACCACCAAAGAGCCTTTGGTTTTCCATCCTGCATGCTGCCGCCACCGTACCTCACCCGTACAATGAAGCTGTGATCAACTAATTGCTGCCCAGCCTGCAAGATCGCTGCTGCGGAACGACTCCTGGGCCACCACAGTGCAGTGTTTGTACCACCTCCACCGGCAAGGAGAGGCTGGGCTTGCTGCTGTCCTACCTGGGGACGAGAGGGGCCTTCAGTTCTCAAAGACTGTCTTGCTCCTCAGCCACTAATACTATCTGCGAGACTCCCGATAAGCCGTATGCGGCCCCTTTGCGTAAGGAGACTGTTTTACAGCGTGTAAGACAGCATTAAAGCTGCGTATTGTGACAGCAGTGCTGTGCTCTCAGGCTCTGGTGCTGTTTGAGAGCTGTAACAGAAGAAAAGAGGAAAGGACGTTCGTTAGGAAGAACTGAATGAGCTTCTACACAACGTCAACTGTGTACTCCTCTAGCAGAGCTGCCAGGCTGCTCACACCCCTGACGTGAAGCCCTTCTGCGCAATAATGGCTTCACACTATGCGGAACTTAAAAAGTTCTCTGACTCCCTCCGGCAGCAGCAGAGGAGACCCCCCGGGTTTTGCTCAGCGTTGCCGAAGCAGAGGACAGCCATGCAGCGCGGTGCCCAGGGCTGGGAGTACCGGTGTGCACATAAAAGTCTGCAGCCGCCGCACTACAGAATAATGAGTTCCTGAAAAAGCACTCAGAAGTAACTCAAGTATGAAAGGAGCTATATAAAATCAAATTCTGGTGTGTAATTGAAAAATCTGCTGTTCCTTTGCACGTTCTTAATAGTGCAAAACATTATATGTGCTTTGCTTTTTTATTCTTGACGCTGTAAATACTGCCACCAGCTGTGATCACAGCTCTGCCCCGAATCTGCAGTTTTCTTTGATTAAATAAATACCATGAGATTATAAAGCAACTGTGCACAACGTCTTGTGATTAGAACAGGCCTGTCCCAAAATAACTCACAGTTGCTCAGGGAGCTCTTCAGTCCCCCTGAGAATTTAGGGCAAATCCTCTCTCTTGACTTCAAATACGTAAGAAAAGAAATAACCGACGGGGTATGAGCTTACGCAACAGGAGTGCACGCAGCCGAGCGGCTGCAACAAGCAAGCAGTCCTAGGAAACTGAGAATAATCGGACCCCTGTGCAGGAGCCTTTTGCAGGACAAACAGCAGCTGAGTCTTCCACCTTCTGGGAAAAGATTAAAAGATATTAAACCTGAGTGAGTTTGGTTTGTTCCCAAAGAGCCACGGCTCCACCATCCAGCATTGAGAGTAAGGCAGGAAGTGTGCAAATGAGAACTGAGCTCTGATCTCCCCACCTCGCTGCCACTGCGGCGAGTGCCGGCGCTTGCTCACCGCAGGGGAAGGGAGACGTTGAGCTTCCTTTTCCAAACGTCACTGAAAGCAGGGGGAATTCCCTGATGAGCTGGGCCGCTTCTGCATTTGGGCTAACATCATCGGATCAGCGCTTTGAAAGGTGATGGTCGGTTAAGGGGAAAAAGAAAAACGAGGTACAGAGGAAGATGAGACTCACACAGTTCTCCAGCCTCAGAAAACCGTGCCGATTGTACTGGCAGTACCTAAAGGTGCTCGCGGTTTGTGTCTTTTCCCCCTCCCTGGGACTCCTGCACCAGGAAAACCAAGCTTAGTATTTTTTCTTCTAAGTTTAGGAGCAACAGTTTGTTGTTCCTTGCAAAGACACACAGTGGAAAAGAAAGCAAGGAGGCCTGCTGCAGCCTCCTTTTTCAAAGGCCTTGGTGTTTCTGCTGAACCTCAAATATATCCCCTACAGAAGGACAGGAAAGAAAAATAAAAAATTAGGAAGTATGTTAGCAAATGCTCCCATGCAAAAGTCTAAACTTTATTCACTTTTATTTATATATTTAACAATTCTAAAGTATTTACTTCTCGCTTTGACAAAAATGAAAAATATAGGAGCACTTTACTCTCTTTAGGAGAGAACGGTTATATATACAGCTATGGAGAGATACTGGTTCCTCCTTTACATACAAAGAAAAATAATATTAATAAAAAAAGTGCTTCGTCGATCAAAAAAAGACTAAGAGCTGCAAGCATTTATTCACACTGTACATCACAGACCCCCAAAACCCGTATCATAACCTCTTGGCACCTGTCATTAGGAACTGCAGAATCTTAGACTTATTTTTGACTGTCTATTTGCACCACAAACCCACACAATGTTAGTGTGCAGAACTACACCGTGTCCCCTAAAGTCAAACCTCTACTTGCCCCTTCCGTGGAAGCGCCAGAGACGGGAGCTGTGTGTTATCCTCTTCCTGCTCCAGCAGTCTCTGCTTTACACGGAACAGCAACGCCTACAGTTCTGTTCCAGACACTCGCTGCACTGGGTTAGGAACAAACACTTCTAGATACAACTCGACTGGAGAACCCATCTTTATCTTTGCTTTTCCTGATGGTTTGAAAAACGTCTCAAAACCCGTAACCAGGGGAGATCCCAAGATGCTTCGTTACCCCTTCCTGTAAGGACACGGGCTGCTATGCTAAACCAGCCTACTGGACATCCATTTTTGTCTTGTGAATCTTCAGCTTACGCCGCAGCAGCGTAACGATCCTTGCAAAGGGTGTGGGAAGTTCAAAGTCAAAAATAAAATACCTTGACATTTTCCCATCAGACCTAACAAATATTCCGAGATGGTTTTCTCTGTGTGATACTCACTTTGGATTACATGATTCTGACATTCCCAGGAAGGGAATCACTCCTTTCCCAAAGTTTCTTACATTTTGGGCTTTTCTATCTAGAACTCTCAAATACTCCAGCAGGATTCTTGAGAATATCAAAAGAGAAGTTGGAACTTTGTCTAGGCAATACACTGTGAAGCAGGACCTACATTTCTTCCCTGCCAAATTGCACTAAAGCAGGCTCTATCAAAAGGGAAAGGGGATGAGTACCTAACACTCATTTAAAAACATGTATTCAATAGATTCACACTTTAATGAGGTGACTTTAAAAGCGACTCAGATTAGGACAGACGGAAGAAGGGGAATCCATGGTGTATTTCAGGTCTTTATAAAATCCTCAGGCAGGTTCTTCCTATCTGGAGCACACTGAATACAGACTGAAAAAGAAGGAGACTTCCCAGGAGCATGACAAGCACCAGTGCACTCCTTATGCACCGAGCCCAGCGAGAACACCAGCGTATCACAGTCGCTCTTTCGTTGGTTTGGACAGTCTCATTAAAGTGCAAGCCTGAACAACAGCACGACGGCCTGTTTGTACGAACCATGACAAGTGCACTGCTCCAAAAATAGCTTCGCATCGAGTAAACCATCCTACAGATGGGGCAAGGAGAGAAGTCGAAGGTCTTCTACTTTCCCACTCAGTTTTAAATAATGAATTGCATTTACAGAACTTCAAAGAGAGGCGCCAGTGTAAAACCCATCTCAGCTCAGCAGCCCTGTTCAGTCCCCGTCTCGCCTCTCGCAAACAAGCGTGCACTTTCCTTAGCCAGCGTTGGCCGGGTTTTTCCACACGGAGCCACAGCGGCAGGGCTGATGGCAACAAAACGCATCGATTGTGTGTGCAAGTGCAGAGCCGCTGAGTATGGAAATCTGTGATTGATTCCCCCTTCACGCAGCAAGGATAACTAAGCCCACTCTAAGAACAGAGAGGGAGAGTGCTCTCCTGGGAAAGAGATTCCCATTTCTTCTAGCAGCAACAGGTTCCCAAACAGCAGTTTCTTGTTTGGAAGTAAGAGGAGTGATTGAAAGCACTAGCACTGACGCTACAGGTATTCACGCTTTGCACACTGGCTGGATTGGTTCCCCTCTTCTCCTTTTCTCCACAAAACCATCTGTCTGCAACAGTTCAGCAGTGGGACAGTTAAATACAAAAGGGAAATCTGGTTCTGGCACCAGCTCCCTTCCCACTTCCACAATCTTCCAGCAAACAAACATACATATATATTATCATATATACACACACGCGCGCGCATAGACACATACACACAGATAGGACAGAAAGGAAAGGGGGAAGAGCTGGAAAAGGAGAATCCCACAATCCAGCGGTACGTCCTCAAGGTCTGTCCCGCCAAGCAGTGTTCCACGCCCCAGCCTCCAAAGTGCACGGCTCCCGCATCCTCCCAGCCTCCGCCCACCGAGAATCCGCATGTCTCTTGGGGAAGAGTCGGCATGGCTGCTCCCCCGCTGCTTCGAGGCTGGAACTTCAATTTGATGTGGCAGTGATGGGTTTATCCAGTTCGAGATCAAGGCTGGAACTGCTCGGGTGCAAGCTGCTGTAGCACGATTTGCAGACTCTGCTGGGTTCAAAGAGCTGCTGGCTAGGAACGGGCACCTTCTGGTTACAGCAACTGGAGCAGAACACATTTCCACAATTCCTTGCATCAGGAACAGAGCAGAAATAGAAAAGAAAAGATTAGAAGCAGTTTGACAAAGTTACCCAAGTTCTAAAATTACACTATTCAGAGTGTTGTGATGGGGTCAGCCCTGGGGACCGCAGTTGCTCCTCCGTAAGTACCAGGATGCGCACAAAGACAACCCTCCAGCGTCCGCACCCTGCGCTACACGCTTCTGAAGCTGAAGCGGAGCTCTAGGGAACGGACACCAGAAAGGAGCACAAAGCAGAATTACAGCTCATTAAACGTCTCTACAGTGACGGCTCTTCTGTACAACACTACCTTGTGTCAAACTGGAGGGAACTTACCCCTCCATGAAACAGGGGTGAGCTCTCTCCCGTGTCCCGCAGAGAAGCTCGGGCATTGTGCTACTATCACTGTTACTGCTACCTTGGGGGCACACGGCTAAGAGAGGGGTTAAGAGAGAGCAAACAAGGGGCCTTCCTCCACAAGGATGTGGGGAGTGGGGTGTTCTGGCCCCTGCTCACATCACTGATCCAGCTTTGCATCACAGACAGGCTGGATACTGCAGTTCTGGGAGGAGGTAGGAGTCTCTGCTCCTTCACTCTTCTAAAAGCGTGTGCTGGCAAGTACCAGCACAGAGACATTTTCTCCTGTTTTTTTCAAGTGCACTGCTGTAAAAGTTTAAGCATGGGACAGATGAAAAATTAAAACCAGTTTCGGTTGATGCAATCCTCCCATTGCCCCAACAGCGCAGTCCCTTTTGCGGCGTTCCCGGCAGTCCCACAATTCTGCGTAAAGTAAACCAAGTCAACAAGGATCATGCAAAGCCATGAGAAGGGCAGCCAGGTATTTCATGCTCCAAAATGACAGCAACACTGCGGCAGGGTGAGCAGTCTCATATGCATTCTTGTCAGACGTCAGCTGGTGGAGGCACGCTGGCACATGCACCTCACAGGAGGCAGGGATAAAATTTAAATCTTGAAAGTAATTACCTTCTCCTCTTGCAGCCCCCTCAAAACCTGCTGCTGCTCAAGCTAGCCTGGTGTGCCCTGTCCTCCAGGCTCATCAATTCTTATAAGGAGTTCAGAACAGCACTCTAGGGACCTGAATTCTGCAAGTTTACCTCCATGCCCGATGCTCTTTTCATTAACTCTTTGGCATCAGGATTTTGTGCCATTATTGTTTTGTGCTAGAAAAGATTCGCTGCTGCCAAGAGACTGACAGAGAATTCTGCCTACACCCAGCAGCTTTGATTAATCCTTCATTGCCAAGAGACAAGATTTCCAGATGCCGGTCACTGATGGGGAAAGAGTCAGCAGTGAAATCCCATTTCTCACTTCAACGGGCTAATTTTCTCAGCTCTGCATAGCAGCTCCTGGTCTCAAAGCTGCAGCCCTAGCACTAGGAAGCTCACAATGGCTAGCCTTTCTGCAGTGGCTTTGAAGTCTTCTTAAGGACCCTGTTAGAAATTACTATCAGAAAAACTAGCAGGAGTGAAAACAGTCCCGTGAGGTGTTACACAGAAACGCCCTGCAGGAAAGCAGTTCTGACAACCCACATCTCTGCTGCTCAAAGAACGACTACCCAGCAGAAGCTCACTGTTGACGGATGAGGTCAAAAAAGAACCAGAGGGATTAAAACAAATACCTGTTTGTTGTAGCTCATCAGCTTCCTAACATACGCTTGGGGTTTTTTTGTTGTTTTAGCCTTCTGTGATAGATAAATAGTGTTCTGTAACTGTTCTCCCCGAGCTCTGGGAAGCTTTGAACAACTCATTCTTTCTAGCCTGATGGTCCTCTGCTTCACTCGAGAGATTAAAGAGAGACCTTAAAAAAAAGGCTGGAAAAGCGATCTTCCTCCTTTAAGGAGGGGTGACTTAAAATCATGCTACCGACACCTCCTCTTCTTACTAAGTCACAGATGTTTATCCTTTTTTTTGTGATACTAACCCTCTACCAGCTCTACATTACCTGTTACTGCCACAGTATTTTCAGTCCTTCTAAAGTAAGTGGCAGGTTTTTTGTCAACACACTGCACAGCAATATTAGAGTTGTTTGGTAACACGTGGACCTCTCCCAAAAATAAGGCAAAAAAGGGAAGAAATAAAAAAAAAAAAAAGTGTAACGGCTAAACTTGAAGGACAGTCTCTTCCCAGTTAGAAGTGAAGCATTCTCTGTTACTCAAACACACTATTTACTGATGGTGAGCGTTAGTGTGATCCACATCCCAGTTTAAGCTACCAAAAGCCAAGTCCTAAATGCCTTCTGTGGCAAGAGAAGCCTGTTTATACGGATCTAAACATCCAACAGATTGTGCTAGCCACCCACAACTTATTTCTAGTGATTTCTAGGCAAGTGAAAAACAAAGAGGAGGAATAGACCGAGTTAGTTTGGAGAAGTTACCAAGGAAATGCAGACAGACAACAGACAGAGGCTGTTGTAAATGCTCACCAGATTTGATCAACACGTTCAGTGTCCCTGCAAGGAGGGGAGAAAGAGCTCAGAGGGGAACGAGCAAAAGAATCAAATAGCAGCAATGGAAGAAGCCGGATATTTTTTATCCTGCTCAAGGCCTTACAGTGTTTCAACTCATTTTCCCTCTCAGGTAAGATGTTGAGCAGACTACCACCGATCACTGGGTTTTTTGAAAGTGGGTACTATGGGAATACTTGGTTTTCATGTTGGTTGCCATTCCTTATGGGTCTCTGCCGTAAACAACCAGAGCTTACGTGGACAGCCTGGTCAACCCAGGTTAGACATTTGAAAGCTGAAGAAACAAAGACCCCAAAGGGAAATCTGCAACCATACTTGAAACCCTGAGTCAAGTTTAACTCCTCATGGTGTTGAGGGTGTCCTGTGTGTACCCATGTGCTCAGAGTTCTCCAGAGCCCAGGCCTAGGAAATGGAGGGTCCAAATGTCAGTCAGCCTAGGGAGGCAGCGACAGTGCTGAACAGGTACGCTTGACAACAGATACCACTAGGAGAAGGACAAAGGAAAACATCACTTTGACTCTTAGAAAACCCTTCAGACGTGTACAATTGTATGCTTAGTAATTATATTTTTCATCTGAAGCCTTCAGACATGAAAATTTGCACAAACACAGTGGACATGAAAAAAATCAAAGCCATTCAACTTCTATTTAATTCTTCCCTAGGTTTGTTTATCTTTACAAGACAACTAAATGGAGCAAAATACAAAATGGACACAAACTGAGAAAGATGTTTATAATTCTCTACAGCTTCAAAAAGCAATGAAGCATCAAAATGCAATAACTGCCATTTGTTTAAATGACGGTTCTTGTAATAGTTCTCATGTCCAGAAACCAGGAAGAGGAATTCATCTGAAATCGGACTCAGAAATCTGAGATTCTCTGTCTTTAACTAGAGTATGATCTAATCAAAAGGCCTCTGCCACCTGTTCTTCATTAAGCCCCTGCTGCCTGCATTATCTGTTGTAGCCTCTGCTGGCAATATGTTTGGCAAAGAATAATCCAGAAAACTTTTCTTTCACATAGGTGTCCTTTTCAGATTCTCTTACAAGACCAGTTTAATGAAAAGGGGAGAATGGTTAGAGAAGGAAAGGAGCAGGTTTACAACCAGTAATGGGAAGAAGACGCTACTTATATATTTGGCAGTATTGAATTACTGCATGCTAAGATGACAAACCAGTATTTTTTTATTATTTACACTCTCTTAAAAAGCTAAACAGCCAGCTGCCTCCAAATCCTATTTGAGGAAAAAAAGGGGGGATCCATTTAGGCTGGGGTGGAGCAGATACCAAATCTAGCTTTTTAAATATATACTCTGCATGAACTGGAACTGAACAGGAGAAACTGTTCTGTTCTTCCAAAGTGCTCGGTTCCTTTAGGAGCGTGCAATGCCCTACTCTAAAACACTCAGCCTGACATCCATCCTTGAGAAAGGAACTACATGTCAAAGAAAACCCCTTCCTGGTTTAAAAGGAGAGGGAACAATTCAAGCCATGCCCGTGGCTCCCTCCCTCCCATCCTCTGTCGATGCACCGGTTACCTGCAGTGGTGCTTCCTACTAGCGAGCCAGAACGTACTGTCACAGCCATAGCAGTGTGCAGCGAGGTGGTCTGGAAGCCATCGTGTCACCTGGGAGAAATAAAAGCCAAATTTATCAAGGAGAGGGCAATTAATTAGAAACAAACCCGCCTCATTTGCCCCACACACAACCCACCACAAATTCAAAGCAAAGCACCACAAGGGAAGTGCTTGCTCTATTTCAAGAGCACAAATTCAGTGTTTGCAACAATTGAAGAGCGACAACAGAAAACTTCCCTTTGAGAACAGATACACTAAATTCCCCTCAGACAAACAGAAATAAAGTCATAAAGTCCAATTCCCGTGTTTTCTTCTGTGCTTTAAGAGTATCCAGGCCAAGAATATTCACCAAGCATGTGTCCACCTAAGGCTCCTTTAGCTAACCATCCCTTCCACAGCTTCTCAAAGAGGTCATACACAGACAGCAGAGGGCTCATAGGCACAGGTACCGGTATTTAAAGTACGAGACAAGTGAAATGCAAGGAAGATAGCTCACAAGAAGTGGCACGTGACCAAAGGCTGTAGGATAATTTGAATTATGAATATCCCATCCTACCAGAAGAATGAGCGATTTACAGGGATTTAGTCTGTACCTCTGTGTCCTGTTTATCCACCTGTTCCCAGCTGGCTTCAGAGAAAATCTCTGTGCTGCAGCGAGACAAGCAGTTCTGATCCAGATTGCTTTCCGAGTCGGGTATAGAAGTCTGTTGGCAAACAAACACAGCTGAACAGAACCTTCCCATATTCCTATTTCCATACAAATAAAAACCGGACAGTCATGGGGAGGAGTGGAAAGGGTACCTCCTGCTAAGAAAGAGCAGGCTATGGTTGGGGTGAAGGTGAAGGTCATAACCAGTCACCTACCTACAGTGCACATGTGGCAGCAAAGGCAAGAGTGCCTTTTTGAATGGGACTATAAATGCCACACGTTGAAGCGGTTTGTGCAGTGGTGAACTGCAAAAAAAAAAAAACAAAAAAACCAAACCACTATGCAAAAAAAAAATCCCAACAGGTCAGTTTTTGACCCTCTGATGACAGATGTAAGGTAGAATGGATTTAAAGTCTGTTTTCTGCTGCGTTAGCATAAAGTTCTGGCAACATTTTGGATGATTAACCAAAAAAGCTGCTGTCTGTGGCTCCAATTTCATGATCACATTTCCTTTCCAAGGTTGTTTCACTTTCAAAACTAGTACTAGTGATACATGTATCCTTTTGTTGGCAAAAATTCTGGAAATTACAAGCCAAATCACACATGGGAAGCTCAGAATTTGAGCCATATATATTCCATCTGTAGTTTTTTGGGGGAACAATGCTTCCCCTGCGCCTGAAGAATGGGCATCTCTGGAGCTCCAGAAGAAAACCTGTTACTCCCAAGCTGAGGCTCAAATAGAAGGCAGAGATCAGATTCTTTGAAACGGTGAATTTTCTAGAGGATAGTGTGCTCTCACATCCAGCCCTACACTGCAGTTTGTGAAGGCTCTTAAAAAATGGGAGTATAGTAAATTAAGCCAAAGCACCGAATTTCTCCAAGGAATCCAAGCTTTTGCCAGTGACAGAAGCCACACCCAATTGAAACGACACCGAGCTGAAATGGATGCCCAAAAGGAGCCCTTAGTACTGTTACCTCCGATGTGAATAGCCAAGAAGGCTCTGAGTATTTTTCACAACAAATGTACCTGGGACTATCCAGCACCTCTGCCACTTCTAAATGATATTAAATGAAACAAATGGAAGTTGGAAACCTCCTATAGGGGTTTTTTTTCAGTTTTGCAGGCATATAAAACACATTAAAATGTGCCCGTAGGAAAAGGAAATTTTTGATGGGTGTTATGGCAACCTCAGGAATTACAGGCCAATGCTCTGCCCAGCATTCAAACCCACAGGAAGATACAAATGCTGTTTCAGAGATTCTTAGTCTCCTCGCCTTCCCCTTCATGCCCCTCTCTCATCCTCCCATGCCCACCTGCTTCCCCAAGTAACTCTCCCCTCTTCGCTTATTTTACTAAGCTAATAATACCGGGCCTTTGAAAAACCAAGTTTTGCAGCAATCTACAGAACTGCTCTGTGCTCAAAGGCCTCTGTAGAACAGGACTCCTGCTTGTTCTCTGAATCAGTGTTACATTCAAGCAACAGTCTAAGGCCAGTGACTATTTCTTTTGACTTTTTATTATTATTATTAGTCAAAAGAGGAGGAGAAGGTAAAAAACAGGCAGGGGAGAAGCAACTTAAAAATCCACCCACAACAGAGAGAGACATATAGAAAACTTGCTAGTTATTGAGATCTTGAACTCAGAATTACACTTAACTTGATTTCCGATTTTAAGATTTCTTTTGCAACCACAACTACATAGACCACACTTCCAAGTAAAAGCACAAACAGTTTACAAGCTTCCTTAAAATTCTTAATGGGCTGAGAAAAAACCCTCACTGACATAAGGCTGTCACAAAAGCTCTTAATTTATTCCAGTTAAAGAGCCTTGATAAGGCCAGTCATCTGAAAACAGGACAGCTTGAACTTCATGGTTTTGAGCTAACAGAGCAGCCACTCCTGCATCTTTCCTACCCTGAGCATGCAAAGCACCAAGAGATCAGCCCTACGCTACCGCCCCAATAAATGACACATTCACATCCTTAGAAAAATATCTATGCCCGTATAGGAAAACAACAGCAAAACAAATGTTTCGGGGTTTTTTTTCCCCCCCAATAAGGCCAATGTTTAAGTATGTTCAGGTATGTGCGAGTACGCTGTGAAACACCCATCCTGAAATAAACCTTTGGTACATTTATGGTCAAACTGAAATACAGTGAAAATATTAGTCATCATTAATTGCCATTTGGCATGTACTCCGTTGTTCGCTCTCTTCAGAATGACCTTGAGAGTTTTACAAAAGCCTGCATGGCCAGAAAATCACTACCTGACCAATGAACCAAGAGCTGACAATATGGTGAGAACCAGAACGTGACTAACAACCCACTGTTTCCAGCAGTGGCCCAATTACTATTTCACTTACCACTTCGTCTCCATAATCACCATTGAGACGTAAGGAGCTATTCAGGAACTGGCTCTCCAACCGGCTCTTCAACTCTTGCACTTGCTTCTTCAAGGTCTCCACTTCTTGCTGATGGCCAGTTTCTATCTGGCGCAGGCGCTGCTGGATAACATCAGTGTAGACAGGCATCCCATCATCATCCAGGTGACTTCTGGCAGGTTGGTCTGGGCTACTGGCTGCCTGCTGCTTACCAAGGTGACTGAACATCCATTTTTGGTGCAAGTTCCTCAAGTGAAACTGTGCAGAACTACAGCTAGCTGTGGAGACCTGCCGACTCAGACAGGCTTTGATCCGCCCGTCCTCTCCATTCACACAGTGTCCATTTGTCACCTGGTATTTCTGGGTGATACTAAACCCCACAGGCTTCTCTGTCATCTTGTTCTCAGGCTCCAGCTCTCCGTTACACACAATCTCATCTTTACATTCAGCTAAAGGCAAGGCACAAGGGGAAGGCATCGGGACGTGTGGGTTGCTGCTACCAGAAGTCCTATGTACTTTTGTTCCCAGTTTTTGGAGTTCTAGCATGCTCTCCTCCTCTGGCCTATTTTCAATAGTTCGAGAAAGTTCGTCAGCACTGTTGTTGATCAGGTGAGGTCTATGGCAAGGACCCTTAGGAATGAGCTCTTGCTTTGCTTCATTCTCTGTTAAGGTTTCTGTAGAACTTTCAATGTTGGATGTTCTTGCTTCATGCGGGATTGTAAGAGGTAAAGGAAGGCTGGCCTGTGCTGTATTGTACAGGCTCTCTGCTTCTCCTTCAAGTTTGCCAACACCCTCCTCCATATTCTTTTGAGCATCTTTATTTACAAAGCCCTCCAAAGGAACAGTCTGTAGTCCTTTCACGTGAGGTAACTTCTGGATTGTGTTATTGAGATCAGTATGCTCATCTTGCTGTCCTTTAAGCTCAGAAGCACCTTGTGAAACTGGATGTGGATTGGATGCTGGATTGTTCATGACAATACCTTTATCTGCCTCAGCCTTTTCACAGAGGTCACTGACATACCCGTTTACATTTTCAGTTCTCTTCTGCTTATCCAGGGCAATCTCATCTCCTTTAGCTACTGTCTCTAGGCTACCCCTTAAGTGCTCCTCCAGACCAACATCATCTTTAGTGGCCTCTTGTAAAATATTCTCCATCTGTCCCTCTGCCACACCAGCTGCAACAGAGAGTTCTGCTCCAACTGGAGCCCTGCCTTGTTTACTCAGGCTGTCTCCATCAAACGGATCATCCCCAGGGTTACCGAGGCTGCTCAGCTCGAGAGACCGACGGTGCTCTTGCCACTTTTCATTGAGGCTGGGGTCGCTACTACGTCGATTGGTTGTAGGCACGCTGCTATCACAGGCTGTTGTCAGATTGTCAAATGATCTTGTCTTTGGTAACCTATAAAAGCACAAATAATCAGAATCCAAAGTCAGCTGCTATGGTTTAAGAACTCCCCCCACAATTAGGACAGTATCAATCTGCTAACTAATGGACTTCTGTGAAGTATTATCTAGGAGCACATTTTGACCATCTGTAGTGCAGAACTGCTTCAGTACTTCTTTTGTTTGCCATCAGGAAAGTATGTTCAATCAGACTTCAAACATTCCCAGAATAATCCCTTTACCACAAAGCACAAATGCTTACAGTCTGGTCACACCTCCTAATTAACATGTGCTCAGAATCATTGTACAAAAAAAGCAACCAAAGAAATAGTTATGCAACACAGAAAAAGAACTCAAATTGAAGGCAACCAAATGAAAGCTTATAGCCCACAAGAATATAAGGAATCCTACAAGGCTATGCAATACCCAGAGCTTAATTCTATTTGCTAGTCTTCTCTCTGTTATGCTATCACCTCTGAAACTCTAAAGCTTTCAAACAAAAACAACAACAGACTGCTTTTGGGCATGTCAGTCAAACAGTCCCACAAATAAGCCTGTGAAGAATACTTCCCTCCCACCACAAGTATTCTCCTCTTTATATCCCACAATATTCTCTGTTGATCTTACTTCACAGGATGGGATTTCTGGGCTCTAGGCTCACCTGCCCAGAGGCTGATCTTCAGGGCTAGAGCCTGGAACAGGGTATGGGGCACAGGTGTCATCAGCGGGTGTAGAGGGGGAAGAGCATGGCAGGTAAACAGCACTCCAGAGCATTAAATTACGCACATGGCACACTGGATACAGCACCTGAGAGAGGAGAACACACAACGCTCAGAAATTGTAAAGTGCTGGCTCCCAGAATGCAAGGAGGTGTTCAAATCTGATTGTGGTAGTGTGGGTTTATTATTCAGGTTTGCAGCTGGGAGGCTTTGCTAGATCTCTAGATAACTCTGAAGGCCAGTGAGCAGCTATGGCATTTTTAAATCAGCTACACTTGGATATATAATTATCTTTTCTTTCCGAGACAGAGGCTGAGGCGTAACAATGCTGGCTTTCAGCTTCTCATGAATGAATTACTGCAATGTGCTCTGTGTGAATCTACACCTTAATAATGTTTCTGAGCAATTTAAACTGCTGAAGAACTCAGTGGCCCATTGTTAGTGCAGAGATTTCCTTGTACTTTGTATTATACCATGCCATATGAGAGCTGAACTAATAACCTCCTCCTACAGGCTCCAATTCATCAAAGCTAACCCTGTCTTTAATGGAAGCACTCATATGTTAAAAATTAAGTACATGCAGAAATACTTTGCTGAAGAGGCAGCTTGCTCTTAAAAGGGATTCCTTGACTGTGGAATATGCTTTCTGTTTCAGTTTAAAAACACCTAGGGTCACTCTATCAATTCCACTGTTTTCTCAGGCAACTTTCTTGTGGAAAAGCAGGCAACCACAGAGAAACAGTCAGGTTTCCCTGCCACTGAGCAGGGGGAGGGCTGTGGGGTGGCTTGGTTTGATGGATGCTGCTCTTAAACGACTATGGTTTTATAACAGATCTGCCTACATCACAGAGGCACCTTTTAAACACTGAAGTAAAAGCACAAAAAGACAAATACAAGACAGGAAATTACCAAAACTCCCACTTACAGACAAATTAGCCCAATTAGCTCAGTACACTACAGTGTAGTATTTACTAGGAACAGAGGCCAAGTCATCAAGGCTGTATCTATACTGCAGGATATAGCTTGTAAGGGCAGCCCAAGGACAGAACAGCTACCTGTCCACACTGCCCACTTTAAGAGTGCTCGCTAAGCTACTCCTGGGCAAACCTGCTGGTATTGTCAGGGAAAACTTAGATGCATCCATTGCTTTAAAAGTCCTCACAAGCCATATTTATCTGCAATGTCTCATGCTTTCAGCTATCACATCCACTCATGATGACAACGTCAGGTTGAGAAGTCTTGAAGGGCTCTCTCTGATGTTGCCTGTCGTAATGACAAATGGGATCTGCACACAGTCCCGAGTACAGGCTGCATTCCCAGTGTCCAGGGGAGACAGACAGCCACAGAGGGCTGATGTGAAAATAAAATTAATCTTTTTATAACAAACATAGGCATAAACTCTTTCCTACTAAGGCAGGTATTAATTTTTACTCTAAGGAACAATTAAAAGCCACACCTATCTCATGCAAAAACATTACATAGTCCTTACAGTTAGGTCTATGGTGTCTGATACTTTTATAAACAAAAAGGGTTTAAATATTTACAGAAGTCTTTGCTGTCCTAATCATGATGACATTTGATGATTGACTGTTCACACGCCCACCATACTGCATCCCTAAATGCCTTACATGCCCTTTTATCAAATACACAAAAATGTCACTGTAGGTCCCTTCCCAAAAACCTCAGTGAGCTATTACTATGGAAGAGCCAAACTGAAAATGTGAAAAGTATTAAGAAAAACAAAGATATACTAAACTGAGTTACTTTTTCTGTTTAGATTTAAGATGAATATAGACAGTGTCTAGGTTTGTGTGCAATTTTATGGCACTCTTCTGACATAGCTTAGTTCTCTAGAAAGGTCTACTTGTCAAACACTGAAACGTTTTCTGTTACAAAACAATAAAATATTTAGGTACAGAAAATGCATTTCCAGCATAGAGAAAGTTCTGAGGTTGCATTTGACATACCTCAACCATCAGCAAACATCATACTGAACAGAGTGTTCAAAAGTAAACATCCATGCGGAGAGCCGACCACACTTTTCTGGAAATGCCTATCTCTGCACTGCATTCATGATGATAGTTAAGCCATGACAATGTCCCACTGCTACAAGCTTGGGTATTTTCTTAAGGTACACACTTTTGAGAACACTGTAGCTGGGAGCCCCTAAAGGGACTCTCCCTGCATGGTGAGGAATGGAGGATACATACAGATTCGGACTGGGAGGAGTAGAGCAGGTTTTTGAAGGCTTTGTTTGCTGCCCGCAGCAAAGACCAGACAGAACAGGTCCGTTCCTGAGTGTGTTTTTCTCCTCTCTCTTTCGCATTGTTGCACAGGAATGTACCAAAGAGGCAAGAGTAGGTGTGCTGCACCAATTTGACCTGCACAGACCAATACAGATATTGTCACATAGCAGAAGATATCAGCTTAATGTGAGAATCAACATTCAGGTTTAAGAAGCAACAAATCCTTACTTCCACAGAGCAATACACCCCCTTCCTAAAGACTGATACACAAATACACCTAGCATTTTTTGCATACCTCCTTATAAACTAATTGCAAAAGAATTCAAGCATAGCGGAAACTTAAATTCAGCAAAAAATATGAAGGCAAAATATTTGTTCATAATCAAGTATAAAAGCCTTGCTGACTCTTAACTCATAGCCCTATAGGACAGGCAAAGAAGAGAATCATGATACCTCTGTTACAAACCATTAATGCAGCACAGAAATTCTGATCATTATTCACTCCATGCTGGGGTCCCAGTCTGACAAAATAGCTTAATATGAACTTAACTTTAAGCATATAAATAACTTCCACCGGATTATTCAGACGTTTAAATGAAGACAAGCATTTCAATACTCTACTAAATTAAGAGGTTTACTCTAAAAAGGCCAGAATACTAAGGGTATGTTCACACACAGCTCCTGTAGATTAGCAGCACGCTGTGAAGCCAGCTGTAACCTTGTGTATCATTTCACAACTGAGCTAAGCTAGGACCGTACATATACTCAGTTACATGGCTGAGCTGGCAAGTGGTGATTCAAGTCAACACAATCACAGGAGAGTGCTTTAAATCTCTTAGTGGATCAGACACTTCATAAAAACTTCCATTCTTCAGATTACTAGTCCTGCAGTCAGTGAGCGCCACTTTCCCAGAGACCTGCTTTCCAGCCCTGAGAACTGATTTTGACTATCCTAGGCAAATTTCTACCAGGAGAACTACCCACTTCAAAAGAAAATAAACACAGCTCATATCCTACGCATTTTCAGCAAAGACACAGCAAAAATGAATGGAAAGGCAAGGAGCTGGTTGTTTTTAGAGGAGGATTCTTCAAGTCAAAACAAGATCAAAGTAGGGGGAAGTTTATATTGCCAGTAACTATGATTTTTTTCATGCTGTGTAGATCTATTATACTGGAGTTATTTCAGCACCTCTTAGACGAGGCTATTAAATTCATATCATTTATTTATTTCTTTAAAGTCTAAAAGAAGTCCTTAAGGGTCCTGCTCCTGTTTTAAGAGTGAACAGACCTCAGGTCCCATGAAGTATACAAGTACTTTTGTCTACTGTATCTGGGCAGTTTTCCCATTACCTTTATCAGGCTGCAGCGTATCACAGACAGATGGGAAAATCAGAAACCCCTTGGGGCTCTATAGTATGTTAGTACTGAGCACTGGCTTAGAAATAGTCTATAAAACAGCAATCTCTCAAGCCACAACTCACAAGGAATGCTTCGTTAAACTCGAAAGAGCAAGGGAACTGCCTCTGGAGCTGATGGACGCAGTCCAGCCACTGCAAAAACACTGGGCAGCGCTCATTTAGGTCATCCGAATTCTCACCATGGCCACAGCGATCTGCAAACTTGTGGCCAAAATCCAGCCACTCCGTCTCCACTAGCACCTGGAAACCCTGCAGAAATGAAAGTACAGATGAAAAGTTTCTGTTTTCCTTTGGTTCAATTTTCTAAGACAGTCTGAGACTCGTGGGAATCACCTTGTTACTGTGTCCTCACTCACTCCTATTTCCCTTCAGCACTGGCCTCATTACTTATCTTTACTGCCCTACCTAATGCCTCCGTGTTCTGAAATGCTGCACAACGAAATTAGGAGATACGAAGTTCCAAACCTACATAAGCAGGAAAGGGAATAAGGTGGGTTAAGTCCTCAGCGACTGGCAGGGAAGATCCTGGTATGAGACCTATCTTGGCCAGGCAGGGGCAAGTAGGAACTTTATCTTCATCGAAACTGTCTGGATCATGGTAACCAACATCGGACAGGAGATTTTAAAGCTCTCCCTTGAAAATGATGAGCAGATCTGTCTGTCATAAGAGAAAAGACTTCATCCACAACAGGACATCCATGCTCAGAGAGAGTGCTTGCCTGTGTGTACACCAAATGTAGCACAGTTACAAGGTTGATTAAAGGTTGACTTGGCATGATTTTGCATGCAAATGAAAAGGGCAAAGAACAATTCAAAACAGTGCCTAGGCTGAGTACCTGAATGCGACACCTCATCTTACAGGACCTAAAACCCATCACAGGTTAGGAAGGTTTTGATTCTTAGTGGAAAGAAAAATTGTAAAGCATGCTTAAGTCTATGGCTGTAATTAGAGGGGGAAAAAAAAAAAAAAAGAGCTGATAGCTGAAAAGCTTGAAGGGTGACAATGCTGAAGGCTCATTTTCCTAAACATTTCTGATCCTTGTATAGACAGCTACAGTTTACGGTTTCCTCTGACGCAGTGGTGACAAGAAGGAAGGCAAAGGCTGCGTACAGAAGAATTCTACACTTTGAACAGGAATGACAGCACTCTCAGGAGGGACCAGGAGGAGGTTCTGTGCCAAGGACAGAGCGGTATATTTCGACCTGATGGATGCTGACTTCTAGAACCCATGTGAAAAAGGATCTGAGAAGTTTCCACAATTTCATCCCAAAGGCATTGCTACAGTTTAAACTTCTGGTCCTCATGTGTCAAAGGCTTTAAGCAGCAGTTCACAGTACAGTGTTCAGACATATGCTTCTGTTCTGGACAACAAAGGCATCTGGCATGTGGGCTGGCAGATGGAATACAGCCATCACATATCACACAACGCTGAAAAGTGATGGTGGGGGGGGAAATTCAGGCTGAAAAGCCAAGAGAAATGTAACTAAATGACAGAAGACAACAAAAATCTGAAACTGGAAAAACATGCAGCTGGGAAATCTAGAAAAGAGAAAGGCTTTGTAGCAATAATTGGCTGAGAAACTGCAATGGTGTAATGGAAACTGCAATACATAGCACTTTTTACTATATATTCCTAAACTAAATATGGGGAAGCATAGACCATGACTGTGCAGTTACAGCAAAGGGGGGAAATATAATCTGCTCTTGAATTACAGACTATATTTACACCTATATGTAACTGTATCTGCAGACTACTGTTGGTAAACTCCTGCTAGCGTTAGTGTCTTTTCTAGTGGAAAAAACTGAAATCATTTATAGACTGACTTCCTCAGAAAAGGACCAAAGTCAGCAACTACCTCATGCTCTAACAGGTGGTTTACAAACCTCTGTGGTCCTGTAATACGGATCTAGCAGCAGTTTGGCCAGCGCCACTATCTGGGGGGTTCGGTCCCAGCCGTCTGAGCAGTGCACCAAGACTGGTCGCTGGTCTCGGTCCACAGCATGAACTACGAGTAGCGCAGATTTCAGAAGCACAGATAAGTGCTGCAGCCATTTGGTACTTTCCAGAGCTGATAACCAACTAGAGGAAAACAAGGGAAGACAGTTTTTGCTCTTTTAAAATGCTTTCAGGTTTGGATCTTTGAATTTATCAAGTCAAACCTCCTATTTTAATAAGCTGCGAATGTCACTTGAGTATTTTTCATTTATGTCTCATTAACACTTTCCCAGATTTGTTAAGAAAGCAAGCCATGCAGTCTACCTGAGGAACAGCCAGTCTCTGGTATGCGCTTTGCTGCATAAGACTCGCAAGAAGCTTCAACAACATTTTCCCGGACAAGAGCATAACACGTCACCAGCAATGGACAATGCAAGCACTACTGGGTAATCATTACTTCCAGCAGCCTCTGCTCTCTCCCTTCCTCTGAGCTAAGGATTCAGACTACCCAGCAGCCCCAGTACCAATCACATACCTCGGGACTCTGCCATATGCCCCTGACAACTCTGTGCTTCAGTGAGAGGGTGGAAGCTGAGGTGCCTTCCCAATCTCCCATATCTCAACTATTCCCAGGCTTTACAAGGTGTGCTGCAGGTATCTTAAGAATCTCTACCCTATGAAGACCTACATATCCAGGTTAGTAAGGGTGGCCATTCTGGATCTACTCTGAAGCCATGAAAGGCTCTTAGCAGCAAATTTCAAGCAGGGAAGCAGTAGGGGAAATGGGACTGGTGCAACTGCAGTGTCCCAGTGAAGACCCAACGTCAGAAGCTCCCGAGATAATGGGCCATTAGAGGCTAGTTATCCCATAGCATTGGAGGGCTAGGAAATACATCTCCTGAAATGACACTATAAATGCATGAAGCACATGGAACAGCACTAGAATTTTCTGAAGGAGAGCCAAGCTGTAAAAATTAAAGAACGAGGAACAGCAGGTAAGCTTAAGTGCTAGCACTTAGAAGCCCACCTGAAAGTAGTAACATTCTAGTATCATACTCAAGGCTACATTATAATCTCAGATCTCATTTTTTAGGTTCGTTTCAATGATAATAAACCAATGACTTCCTTTAGCTCAAATTCTGTGGATGTGAAAAAAATACAGCTTAGCATTATTACACAGGAAAGTCACCAAGGGAAAAAACACTGAATTTGAGTCTACAAATCAGCAGCAAAAGAATGCACTTGCAGAGACACATAAACAAAGGCAAAACCACCAAACATCCACTTACTTTCCTGGATCTGGCATTTGTGTGCAGAGCAAACGCAGCGACTGAAAGCTCTTCCGGATAGAATGAATGTTTGCCATCCCCATGAACACTACTTCACAGTTTGGATAATATTCTGTAGGGAAATATCAAGAAAGAGGGAGAAACCAGGAACGATGCTAAGTTTAATTTCTAAAAGAAGCTTTTTCATAAAAACAAACCACTGTTGCTGTGGACAGATGAAATAATCTGTTTACAAATATTCTGCAAGGAGAAACCAGTACTAGGAGTTTGGTAGGTATTCCAGGCATTACAACACAGCATAGCAAAACAGGAAAGAGTTAGCAAAGCGTTTGTGTATTTATTTTCAATGTTTCACCTCACATTACAAAAAGCAGAGTACAGACCTGTGGGCATAGTGATATTACTGTGCTCGAGGTTATAGAATGTTTTTAAAAAGACCGAGAAACATCATAAGAGACTGCAAAGCATAAGCAACATTTAACATAATTTATGGATGTTCTTAAATTTGGTAAACTAATGTATACTTTTATAACCACTCAAAAAGGCTGAAAGGTAACTTCATTCACAGCTTTATTCCGAGTTTTTCTGTTACAAGGAACAAGCATCACACGCGTGAGAAATACTCAAAGCTCAGGAAAACAGAAGACAAATGGAACTGCTAAGCCTGCCTTCGGATGTTGCTATGGAATGTACTCAAGCAGCTCTGCTCTCCTGGGGAAGCAGTATCTGTACAGACAGGGTCCACTACTCAGAGGGAGCACCTAAGAAGATGCAGAAAAAACCTAATTCGATAGTCTTTCCTAGATTTAGTTTTCTTCTGTCCTGATGCCTCTGCCTGCACAAAAATGGTGATGTGATAGCTAAAGTGACCTTTTCTACAAGAGAAAAGAAATTAATCAGGATTCAGAATATAGGATACTGAGTGCTTGCACAAGAAAGTGCAGTAGTCTCTTAAAGGAGCATGTCTGATATCATTTGATTTCTTAACTGTTTATCAGCCCAACAAATTCTGCCCCAAACAAGAACATCCTGTTAGTGATGGACTACAACTCCAGTCAGAAGCAACTGATAGTATCAGACAACTTAAGCATTTTTCTTGTCTTTTTACTGAATTAAGTTATATATAAAATAAAGCACAATACAAATGAGATATTTTTATACAGAGAGAATGAAGCAAACTTGGCAATACCTGGAGAAAACTTATCAGCAAAAAGGAAGCACTTAATGCAGGTCAAATTTATTGAAGGTGACAAGCCGTTTGGAAATTTTCTACAAAGAATTCAAGAAGCAATATACAAGAAGAAAATTAAACTTCCTGTATACTCTGTTTTTCTGTTTTGAAATTTTACTCTCTGAGGAGGAGTTATTTAGTTGCTTTGAGGTGTTAAATGGAAACAATCTTTTCTTACTGGTGGCTACGTATCAAAGTGCAGCTATTGCAGTAAAGACCAAAACAAGAATAGCTTTTGTTACCTTAGCTATAGTTTTTCTGTCTGGTATTTCTTTTTTAGACTCTCCATCCATGGAATTTTAACATGCTTCATTCATATCCAGTAGTGAGCATGAAATAGTATCTTGTTTATAATATCAACAATTTATAAGCACCAAAGAACACAGAAAGTGATAATAGCAGATGTATTACAAATGCAAGATGAATAAGGATTCCAGTTGCTTTGGGTTATGATATAAATGCTGAAAAATGTTTCAGCTTTAGAAAAATTGCTGAAAAGTTGTATTCTGCACAACCATTCTAGAATATAACTATCCTCTACAGTTAGTGGATTTTTACAAGGTTTTTTTTTTTTCCCCCACAAGGTTTTTTTTTAGCCATTAGGACACTGGGCACCTTTGTGTCTCTCTAGTTTACATATTTGACTCAGCAGGGGAAAACTAATCAGCATATTCCACACAGTTCAGCATTTACTGAACACTGTTACCAGCTAGTTTTATGCTCTGAGAAACAGACTTAATTAACAGCTAAACCTGTCCTTTTGAAGGGCTGTGTGACAGCTGCAATGATCCAGAACTTTCATGTAGATGAACAGTACTTACATCCACGCAGCCTCTTAAATATGCGGTACTGAAGTATATCAGTGTAATTATATCTGAGCAAATCCTTTTGATTAACTTAATAGAAAGCTGAGAAGAAACACTGCTTACCTGGGCACTCACAGCCTCCACCTTTGGCTCTGTTTGCCACAGCTGCTGCGTAAGATCGTGCGTCTAAGATCAAAAGCTTCTGAGGCTGTATTGCCAAACCCTCTGCTCCTGAAGCATTAGAAATTGAGGAATCTGGGGAAGAGGATATGCAACTGATGAGCAACTACAAGGATACTTCTGACAATGTTTACAACAATGATTCACTCAAGTGCCACAATGCATATGCACTGCATGTACAGAAATCGGAGAATGCCTGATTAAATATAAAGGATTGAATCTGTTACAGCACATAGAAGAGATTAAGCTTTTATATAAAGCCCTGCCCTTTACAGAAAAGCAACAGTGACAAACTTACCAAATTCCACATCAGAGAGGTCCCCTCCATTGGAGAAATCTCTGGAACAATTCCCATTCATTAATTTGTTACTGTTGGACCTCGAATCTGAGGCACAGGCTTTGGCTACAGACTGAACAAGGTGTTCATCATCTGCATTCCTCCAGCCCCACCAACTGACCTCGGGCTGTCCACAGCGCGAAATAACTGCTCCATTGCTCTGGTGCCTGAAAAAAAAGAACAAGAACAGCGGTGCGTAACTTGAAGAATCAGGATGAAAAACACAGAGGGCATGAAAAATTAAATGGTGCACTCCAGTAGATTAATTCCAGTCAGGGACCTCTCTGTCGTTCAGCAGTTATCCTCAACCTGTGATTCAGTGGCAACGTATTCCACGTGCTTCCCTTTAAAATGCTGACTGTGACCACACAGTCACTGAAAGGTAAAAGTCAAAGCTGAGGTCAGTAATAGGGGAAAAAAAAAAAAAAAGGCGCATTTTCTTGCTCAATATTGTTGCCTGTTGGCCAGTGAAAGCTGGGGAACATTCTGGAACAGCAGATGAGGCATCAAAAGAGGTATTCAACACTTGCTAGGTAGTCAGGTCTACTGCTGTAATGCCAGAGTAAATTGGAAGGTTCAATTTAACTCATGCTAATTTTGAAGCTACAAGACAGGACTAAAACCACAGATTCACTTTTTCATGAGATTATTTAAATCAAAACATACCACTAATTAAAATCTGAAAAATGTTACAATTTTGGTAGGAAATACTGGCAGAATTTGGCTTGCCTTCTGTCTCGTGATGTCTAATGGTAACCCAAAACCTACTCTTGTAGATTGATGCCATCCATTTCTAGGCATCGCCCGTGAATCACAGAAGGCGGTCCTTGAACGCTTCAGAACTGTATCTAGAAGCCAGGGTATTTTAGGTATTGTTTCACTAGCTAAAAGGAAAAGAGCCTTTCGCATCTCAGGATGCTAAACATCTGCAGTTCTACTCATTCTGAAGTTTGATATTAGTGTTTGTTGGAAAGGAGTGGCTCTGCCATCCCCTTTCAGCTGCTTCTCCTCTATGTGTGGGTCTTCTCCATCCTCTTTCTGACCCTCTTTGGGCAGCATTTCACCTGCTGCCTCTCAAACACCTATTGCGTCTGAGTACCAAGGAGCTGATGAAGAGCAACAGTAGCTCTTACATCTAAGCACCACAAAGTCCACAAGCAAGTAAATTTTGCTACAGGTGCCTAAATAGCACTGAAAAAGGAAATATTGTTTATTAACAGAATATTTTTCTTTTAAAATCTGATATAAATTGCAAGCACTCTATATACCAAGAAAACTTCAGAGGACTGGCAAATGGAGTACAGAGATGAGTCTATCAATAAAAAAACATATGTCAGGCAGATAACTGAAGAATGACCCAACCTGAATGTAGCTATCTTCTTTTGGGAAGTGACATTAAAAAAAAAAAAAAAAAAAAGCAGATTTTTTAAAAATGTCTGAAGAGTTAGTAGTTATTTTCTTAAATTTTACCTGGCTTCTTGTACTACACATAAAGGACTGATTTGAAATAATTAAAACATATCCAATCATTGCAAACATACACTGAAAAAGATTTAACACTCTCCCCTGTAATCTATTATAAAAAAAGAGTACTGAAACATATTATCACTGTAATTTCACTTATTGCCTCCATGCTGGCACATCCCACTGCTGCCAAGAGAAATGTAATTTCCCATTCACTGAAGTGTTTACATCTGGCATTAACAATGTTCTCTCCTTGACCTTCACTAGCAGTACCCTGAATTCAGAGGGCCTCAGGCATGGCAGGAGAGGAAGCCCAGCTGCCAGTATGAAGAGCTGCAGGTGGAGCCGCCAAAGCAGGCGATGTGGCAAGTCAACAACGCCAAGGAATGCAACACCTAGAAATGTTTACTCCCTGCCTCATGTCCCTTCTGAAATATCCTACCACTTACCCACACACTGTTCTTTATTTAAAATGGCCTGCAGATAATACATCCCTTTAAGCAAAAATGCCTCTAGGCAATGGCGTTCTTGCTCAGGAGCCCCACCAGAACCCCGTATTTATAAAGCACGCACATGCCAATTACAGGTCCTGTATGTTACGATATGGCAAAGGATTTTAGAGTCTTCCTGCAAACAAACTGGCCGTCTCAGCTTCATGTCAACCAAGAGTTGTTTAACTTCCTCTCATAAGGCAACTGCACAGAATGGTGAGGATTAGCTGAATCTTTATGCAAATTTGAACAGTCAACTTGGAAAGCCCTGAACAGGAAGAAAGCCCACCCAAACCTATAAATCTCAACTTTTTTCCTCTCACCACTCTAATAAATGTTTACGGAGGTGTGACAAGCTGGTTTAGAATTTGTTGTCAGAGCTGTCAAGCCCCCATCAGGTGCTGAGCAGCACCACCTCTGCAGTGTCACTGCAGGCCACAGCAGTAGGCAGCAGCGACCGCCTCCTGCTACTCATGCAAAAGCAACACTTACATTGGGTTAAGGCTCCCTGTTGCAAAAACCTGGAATTATAAAATAGTTGTGATACAGTTTTTTAAGTATTTTTCATAGCTCTTTTGAAATGGTTTCATATAAAATTCCTTCAGTGAGAGGAAGCAACTGACACACACCACATTAACTGAACCAAAGGAAAAGCAGTCTGAATGCCTCGGCACTTACACCAGGTGACAGCCAACCGCACGCAAAGGAAAATGTATTTCTGTTGAAACGAACAGCCTTCCAGAAACAGCTCTATTGATATTAAATTAGTTCAGCAAAAAATGTGCCAATCATTGAAAGGCCACCTAGTTCCCCACTACGCTTGCACAAATAACAAAAGAAAATAAAACATTGTAATACATGTAAGAAATCTATTTTGAACGCTCAGATAAGCTCATTTATTTTTCCATATGTTCTCCTAGATTTCATTACTACCTGCCTGTGGCATCATTTTCATAGGTTCATGAACAGTTATATTTTAATCTCCAGGTTCTTGCCTCCCATTTATACCACAATAAAGAATCATTAGGCCAAAAGCTGAGTTCATTGATAGCTGTGAAGCCTTAACACTCCTAAGTCTGTATAAATATGCAATGTTCAGATGTACCAGCAATCAGCAAACAATTCTATTTACGGTAATGTTGGAGGTCTGAGGAATCACACTCATTCCAACTGGGCTGGCCATGGGAACAAAAAATAGCAAATAGTTTAGTGTGATTCTGAGGTCCCTAGAGATAGAGCTGGGGATAAGGTGGTGTCACTCAGATCTCAGTAACCAAAAAAAGATTTAAAAAAATTAAAGCAAACCCTCCACTGCAAATTTCCTAACCCTCTACAGACAAAGCAACATGCAGCCTCCCTACACAAACTAAACAGTAAATCATCATTAGATAACTATAAAGCCCTTTATAAAGCATTGTGTAACTATGATGTACAGCACACCTTTGCACATGCTTCATCTTCCTTGTGTTCAAGCAACCTTTTGAGTACAACGATAAATCCACCAAGCCCTTGTAACTACAAAGACAGGGAGGACTAATGAAGGTTTGAATAGCTCCCTCCACAGCATTACTTAACTACTAGGACTTGCAACTGAAAAAAGTAATTGCTGCAATTCATGAATATAATTCAGCAAGTACAGTACATGGCAATTTTCTGTTTACCCTTGCTTCCTATGGTGGCAGAAATGCTGCCTGCACGGGTAATCACCTGCAACACAGCTAACTTCCAAGTAGGTTCTCATGAGTTTAGGACACTGTTTATACAGTGTATGAAGTCCTCTTCTCTATCGTCTTTCCACAGAATCCAAGAAGGCTTCTCCCTAACACTGATTTTCTGGGACCAAAACAGGTAAGCTACAAAAACCATGTTACAGGCCAGACTTACCTACATAAATATGTGCCCAGATTTTTAAAAATTGTAAACACAGAAAAACTGCAGAAACTGGGTGTGAGATTTTTCTAGAAATCTGATCATAAAATAGAAGCAACGCTCCTGACAGCCCAATAGCAACTGAGTATTTTTGAAGCTTCCCTCTGAATTCAGCCCGCTCAGCTTTTCAGCCTGTGCATACTGTCATAGCTCTTGAATGCCTCACAAGAACAATGAGGTTTTTTTGTTGCCACGTGTCTGTGTCTCTGGTCTCTCTCTGTTCAGTATCTGAGACAAGTTATTGGATGAATTTTAAAAAAATTATTATTACTTTTTCCCCTCGAGCAAAAAGCAGATTTTTTAAATGTGATCAATAATGAAACTAATAGTCCCAAAATCACCTTCAACAGATAAAAATGCTGAATGAGCTTTTGTCCCTTACTCCTCTAAAAGTAAGAAAAAAAGCTATTTTTATGGAAACATATATATAGAGAAAACTATCCATGGATTTCCAATCATACGGATCATCAACCACTAGCTGATGTGAGTTCTATGAGAGCACAGAATGATGAACTGGATGTCTTGAAAAATCTATTAATAAATGTCAAGATAAGGGGAAAAAAGAAATCAAAAAAGAGAAAAACTTTTCTCCCACTGATTTTAAGATTACAAATGAGACTATGTATGTTAAATTACCACATAGTTTTTCATCAGAACTGCAGAAAATTGAATGCCAGGGATTAAACAATTTCAGTCTATGAGGTCTTTGGAACATTTAAATCACTCTCTCATAAATCCCCCAGAAGGCAAGCTGTACCCAAGAATGCAAAGGAAGCGACTTCCTTCTCCTGTACAGTGATGAAAGGAGGAGGGATGCTTCCCTGTGTTAAGTGTGCTTGCAGGTGAGGCGTCTCCCAATTAAGTGACAACTGCATAAAAGGCACAAAGTGGCCTGAAATGCAAAGTTGAACACAAAAGCATATAAAATTACACTATTCTTTTGAACGTATATATGAAATACATACTTATACATACTATCATAATAATAAAATACCTTAAGTCTTAAAAAATTAAGATATGCTGGAAAACACTTTTCCCCCCTCACAGAGCTAAACAGAGGATGGAGCAATTCCTTAACATTCAGAAAAAGACTATGCTAACTCCTTTACTATTTGGAAGAAAAAGGAGAAAGGATAGGAGGATTTAAAGATAATGGTCTACTGCCACAAGCTAATGTGTTCTCCTTTCATAGAAAAAGAACTCTTAAGCTAGGTAAATAATGTTTTGTGGCCCTCTCAACTCTTGTACACTTGCTCCTCCGACCCAGGGCGTACGAATTTGTCAGCTTTACTGCTCTCTAAATTTAGCTTGCCACTCACAGGACAGCTTTTCCTTTCTGTCTGTTTAGAAGAAATGGGTGGCTAGGCAGACTTAATGGAATTATCAGTATTCATTACCTTTTTAATCCCTTTGTCATATGATTTTTAAAGAGATTTTAAACATTTATAGGAGGATAACTACACCAGGAAAGTGGCCACAGTATTAAATGACAGGTTCCAGAATATTTGGGGAAAAAAAAAACACCAAAAAACCAAAAAAAACCCAAAAAAAACCCCACAACACAAAAAAACCCCACAAACCAACAATTCTTCTTGGCTCTGCAGAGCCAATGCAGCTAAGTGTAAGCTGGCTGCAGTTTTGTCCTGTG
>JAVKLA010000088.1:1584384-1610584 GCA_034782735.1 Sagittarius serpentarius
AAAAAACCAAAAAAAACCCCCAGATGTTAAATATATTTCTTACTAAAGAAGCTGCCAAAACCACTATCTCAGAAAAGTGATTTTTGTTATGAAGAATTGCTGGACTCAATCTAAAGAAGAGACTGTCTGATTAAAACTATCTAAAATATGTAGACAGAGCTAACACATACATTCTTTTGTAATTTGGGTTTTATATCTCCCTTAAATAATTTTGGTATTTGTCCTTGTTTATACTGCAGTCTGAGTATTAGCCAGACGAGAATTAGAGAAAAACCAAAGGAGTACCTAGCCAGAGATGCCATTTATCATTTCTTCAGCTACATTGGTATCTTCATCTTACACTTGCTCATTTTCATATTAAAAAAAAAAAACCTCAACCTTAACCGAGGTGACAGCCCTAGGAATGACTTGCAGAAGATGCAAATGCTGAGTGCTCCTACAATATGTGTTTAGAATTAAAAGATATACACCATTATTCCCAATCAGCGTGAATGTGTAGTAAATCTGCCTTACCTCACTTATGGCTTGACAAGGGCTAATATACACTGCTGTCTCACACATTCTTGGAGTTTCCAATAGGTATAAAACCACATATATAGGTAGCAAATGTAGAGACAAAGACCCCAAGCTATCAGGTCTAACAGGTCACACATTGCTGTCAGTTAAATACAGGTCTGAACATTTTCTCACATGAGGAATCCCCGTCATCCTTGATACCTAAACCCTCAGGGTGGTTTGTGTTTTGTTCCGAGGTCCCGTTCTCTACACCGCTTCTGGGATCCTTCTGGAGTCGAACAGCAGGACCTCACCCTGGACAGAGTCCCAGGGTGGATCAGCTTGGGTACCACTCCGCCAGGCAGCACAGAGGGGACTGTGCCAGGTTCTGTTGCCTCTTCCCAACCTAGCTCTCCAACCCTACCCTAGGAGGTCCTGTGCCTTCACAGCATCCTTCCACATCATCTTATACGTGCAAAAACACAGCAAGATGCAAGCCAGACCTCTCTCTACTTCAAATAAATTATAAAAATATTTTTTTAAAAATACCTTTAACACTTTAGCAAAAGTCTGTCAGGCTCAGGGAGGGGACATCTGGGGCCCAGAGGAGCCTGAACGCCTTTCATTACAAGCCAAGACTCCCAGTTACAACTTATTTCAGCTTTTATTTGCTAGAACACCTCATTTACAGCCTGGTAAAAGCTGTTCCACCTGCAAGAGCCTCACCTGTACACAACAGCAGGGATACGCTTCCAGGACCGAAAGCTTGCCACACTCTCTAGCTCTTTATCCGTGATCCAGGCAGGAACTATGATTTCCTGGGGGTAACTACCACAGAGCCTGTGAGAAAAGTGGTGCAAAGAGTTGAAAGTAAGTGATATACAGCAGTTACACACCTCCCAGACAACACATACCAATAAGCAGTATAAGCAGCCTGAGAGCTGTTCATCTCAAACTGCTATTTTGTTAATTCCCATTTCATCGTACATTAATAAACTCCTCCTTCACATGTATAAAACATCGAGGAGCATAAATGCGTTTCAGAATTAGAAGATTCAAGCTGGTGTTTTCCAGGGAAATTTGCATGCAAGCGATTTTTAACTGCAGCTGCTGAAATAAACTGGACCACAAAAATGAAATCCCACATCTCCCCATCCTAAAGAATTAGCCACTCGATTTCTGGGCGACAAAATACAGAAGCAGAGCCACCCTGGGCTACTGGATTCAGGACAGGAAACTTGTTTAAGTGTGGAAAAAGCACACCAGCTGATCAACCCTTGCTGAAGGCAGGACTCCTAGTGCACTGACTTATGTTTGACTAGCTAACTGGAACTTCCTTTGCTAGATGCACCTCCTACTCCACGATTTAACTAATAAAGCCATGACTGCCCATGAGAACAGTGCAAGCAGTCAGTAGTGACTGCAATATATTGCTGAATCAAACTAGCTCATCTGCAGTCCACACCCTTAAAGAGATGCATTTACTGCACAAGAAGGACAGACATGAACACCTGTCTAGACCATTCTATTCAGAAAAATTTATCAATCACCCTGAAAAAATGCTCTTTTCTCAAGTGCTGGCCACAAGAAGGAAAGAAGTAGTTTATGTCATTCTGCTTCCATATGACACAAAGTTTTTTTCCTTTTTCTTTAGTATTTAGTATGTAAGGGATAGCTATTTTTTCTTCCCTAGATTTTGAGAGACCAAGACAGATGATATTCTTGCAGTGACACTAACTACCAGCTGCAAGTCGTCACTACCCTGCAAAGACAGAGCAATGAAACATGTTTCAAAGTGTTACTGGTGGTTTTGCTCTGCATTGGATTAGGGATCAGCCAGTACACTGTCCTGCCAACAGTGAATGGAAGAACACCTTTCTCTGCTCCAGGAGCCAGAGAAGAGGACACTTGCCTATGCTTTCAGGACCACAGAAAGTGTTTTCTCTTATTTTCAGGATCTACAAGCTTAACTCTTCCAAACCAACTTTTTTTTTTTTTAATACAAATCTTTGTCATAAGTTAGAGAATAAGACACAGTAAAAAATGTTTTTTAAAAGTTCAGACTTCACTCTCTGCTCACTTAAGACTTCCCTTTCCTCCATTAGAATGCTTATTCTTTAAGAAGTCTTTCAGCAAGCACATAAAAATCTGGTATTTCTAAGCCCACAAAAATTGTAGCAGCTAATAAAATATTAAGTAACACTTAAAAAGTACCTTTTTTCTATAAAACAACAACAAAAGATAATTCTAATTGTCCCTTATTAGGAACTACAGAACTTGGAAAAAGTTCCAGTAATCTGCTATAACAAAATTGGTGTTTTGAGATGCCATTTGGCTACAAATCAGCAGCCCACATAACTTACTTGTACTTCTCATTGATGTTGGAAATCCTCCAGGCATTGTTCATATCAAACCCCATCCGCTCCACTTCATTTTTAAATCTTGAAGTTACATGTTCTCCTGGGTATCAAAAGCAGAGAGAAAAAACACATGTGAAATAAGAAGATTCCTACCTTTCAAAATAGTTAAGAGAAAAAACACCACCGCACTCATACTTACTGAAGACTGAAAAAAGAAAGGAACAGTTCAAAAACACCATTTACGTTTCACAACCCTGTTTTGAAAAACCATATCAGGAGAACAACAGCTTGTACTGATGGCTCTCCCTGGTCAACTCTCCAGAAATGACAAAGTCCATCAAGAATTTTTTCTCTGAAACAACCAGCTTCTCTAAATTCATAAAAGAAACAATAACACTGCAGACTGAAACCAAGCACATTATCAAAAGCAATTTACATCCATCAGCAGTCTTAGTGGGAAAAGGCTAGTAGTTTTTCTTTTCTGAAGTCGAGAAGAATTTTGTATCAATAAGAATGTGAAGTTCTAGTCTGATATGCAAAGGGGCAATACATGGAATGCGGTCTGGAACTTGGGCAATGTGCTGGTTTTGGCTGGGGTAGAGTTAATTTTCTTCGCAGGAGCTAGTATGGGGCCGTGTTTTGGATTTGTGCTGGGAACAGCGTTGATAACACAAGGATGTTTTCGTTACTGCTGAGCAGTGCTTACACAGAGCCAAGGCCTTTTCTGCTTCTCACACCCCCCACCAGCGAGGAGGCTGGGGGTGCACAAGGAGTTGGGAGGGGACACAGACGGGACAGCTGACCCCAACTGACCCAAGGGATATTCCATACCATGACATCAAGCTCAGCATATAAAGCTGGGGTTAAAGCACGACAGCCAATCTCCATTTAGTATGCAATTTTGGCCACAAGTTTCCTGTACAACTGTAGGCAAGCCCTGTAATTTGACCTCCATTTTAGTTTTCCGTCTACAAACTGGACATTATTCCTGCATGAGTCATGTGGAGATATGAAGATAAAATGCATAAATGATTGTTTGACACAAATATCAGTCACAAGATCCTCACAAATTCCTGGATTAATATATTATAGGAACTGGAATGAGCTCCATTTATTTCCTAGACACTTTTTTTAAAGTACCAAAATACAACTGAAAAATATACAACCGCAATAAAGAATTCTGATAGATAGAAAGTCTAGAGAATAGAAAGTACTCAATCAACATGAAGAGAATAACATACAAAATTTCCAGGTTCACAGAGCTAAGAAATGTGATAAATTTAATGAGCATGTGAGCAACACTAGACAAAATGATTCGGAAAGTCTGTCCATTGCTTGTCTCTTTAAATCACTGTATCATTAAATCATAAGGCAGAGCATCACCCAACAGTGGAAAACAAAATCTGTTGAAAAATTAATGCTTTAAGTATTATATCTTTCCAGTATATATTTCAGAAAATCTTTAGTCTTTCAATACCTGAAAGATACATAGATACATATTTATCGCAAAGATGTAAATGTACATATCTGAAGCAATTTTTTATGTGATGTTACAGAACAATTACAGGTAAATATAGAGAAATAGATAAATTAAGAATAAAAATAGCAGCCTAACTACAGGACTTCACTGACTGGGAAAGAAAAGCTATTATGTTATTCATTCCTACAGGTCAGATCATACACCAAAAACGATACTTTGCAGATCTAGACGTGCTTTACAATATGGACAATGTGCAAGAGATCTGCATAATGAGATTATTTTTCTTACACTTTTTGAAAGGTAAAATGTGAGAATGACACTTTGTGCAAATGGACATTATTCCCTCTTCAAGGTACATGGTGTTAAAATCTATGGACCTGACTGACCTTCATCACTTATTCCCTTTATATCATGTCACTGGTACAACAGTACCACACTGGTACAACAGTACCACACTGGTACAACAGTACCACAAAAAATAGAAATAGTTCTGCCCCCTGCGGTATGCACTTTCTGCAGAAGGCTACTCTTAGTATCACACAGGCTCTACCTTCCCTATCGCCAGATCAGTTAGACTAGAGCTTGCCAACAATTTCCCACTTCTCACATGAACTCTGCATGAGTTTGAATTTATTATCTTCTAGCCACCTACTCAAACAGATCAGCCGCTTGAGCTCCTGTTTTACAAAAGCTGGATGGCTCCATAGAGATGTCATCTCTGTGAGGAGCTCTTTGATCCTTTGTCAAGTGCAGAGGTGAAAACGAGACAATACATTCCAGTCAGAGAACCACCTCTGTCATGTTCCTCCTTAGCAGTAACTTTTTTGAAAAGAAAACAAAAAAACCCAAATCAAAAACCTTTCATTGGAACAGCAGCATGATCTTGCAGCACTGAGGATGGGCTTCGTTATCAGCTGCTTTGAGGAACAGTCATTAAAACTTGTGATACAACCTTAAGTATTTTTCTGGATAGCAAATGTGAGTATTGGAAATATCCCCAATCAATCACTGATGCTGCATACTGCTAGCAAGTTTTAAGAGAAACACAAAACCACATGAAAATGAAATACTCCGTTTGATTTCTCCCTCTTAATTTTTCAGCTAGTGTGCATGTCGTGAAATCGTAGCTTTTCCTCTGAGAAATGAAAGCCTAGCCTTAACATGTTGTCTGTTCCTCCTGAAATGCCAGTATTTTAAGAGGCATTTTGAGCAAAGATGGATAACATTTTTAAAGCCTGCCAATCAACTCTCAAAATGAGAGAAAAAAGCAAGCTATACACTTTGTGGACTTGTGCCTTCTGACTATAAAAGCTGATCTTGTAAGCCACAGTTCATATCTCCCATTACATACACTGATAACAACTTGCATTTTTCCCCAGAAGCTGATACTTAGATTTTGAAGCAATTTAGTATTTTGTCCATATCTACCAATTACTGGGCTCCTTGGATGTAAAAAACTAAAATGCAGTGTCTTGGGATTAACTTCTTCAATTACATTCCCATAGAATTATTTCAACTATAATTCAGCTCTTAGAAGAATATCTACCACCAGACATCAGCAAGCTACAGGGAAGAAAAAGTCACCACATTAAAGAAAATTATTTGATAGACACACCTCCAAGAAAAAAATTTGATTGCTAAAAGTTAATAAACAGGTAAATTCTGCTTCCTATCCTAACCTAGTGTTAGGTTGAAGCCCATCTGTGTCAGTGAGGAAAAGGACTACAAGGACACTCAGCAAGCCATGTCTGCTAACTTCCAGTTCCTGAATTTAGTTAGCAGGGAAAAGACCCGAGTTTAAAATTCTGCTCTGAGGGCTTTTTTGCCTTTTTTCAGTAACTGCTAACAGAGTGTGTAAACTGCAGCAACAGGAACCAGAACCAAGGAGCACCTCCTCCCACCTGTGTGCTACCTGTTAACTGCTCTTCCTCAGACACCAAAGAGATCATAGACTTTGCTCAGCCCCAGAGCAGTTTCATTAATAAGGACAGAATCACACTAACATTACTCAACCTGATAATTGGGACACTTTTCTCAGATACATGAATTGTGAGCAAAGAGAGCCTCAGATTGGAGAGGGCCTGGAACTCAGGTTTCCTTATATTCAAACAAGTGCTATAACCACCAGCATCCCAATTTTTAGCTTTTATTTACTTGTGGGCTTCTAAAACTTGCCAGCAAGGATGGTATTTCACTAAAATAGGTTGTTGTCTTGTAGCTGTGAATGAATCTCAGGAGCAGCTCAGGGACTTCATTCTCCTTCATCTCCTGCTCCTCAACATACATGTTGAAGACCCCTGTTCTAGGCAATCATAAAAAAACATGGGCACAATCAATATAAAATGTTTTAGATTGAAAGTTGCTGCCATGGTGAACAAAATGTTATTAGTATTACACATGACTGACAAATCAAATCCACCACAATAATTTCCTCAGGATATTCAGGTACTGCTTTGCACATTGATCCCAAAGTAGCTATAGTGGGAGCTAATCTCTCCTTTGTTCAGACAGAACAAAACAGACTGTGCAGCAGACATGCAAGACATTAAAGGACACCGTGCTGTAAGTAAGGGTATACTATACCTACGTAATATTCCACATATGGTATATTCACCAGCTAGTGAAGTGCAAGAACTTACGTACAAAAAAAAGTTCATACTGGAATTTTCCAGGTTCAATTTACAACAGCCCAGAATTTGTTTATAACCTTTTCTGAAAGTTCTGGATTTCAGCAAACAGGCAGTTACTAGTCAATGCATTTGTGATGATCCCCAAAGTGTTTCCACATACCTGGCCGACACAAATCCCCGTGCTGTTCCTTTTCACTAGCATATACCTCCATACACCAAGCGTGATAGGCAAATGAGAAAAGGTCTTCTATCTTCGAAGGAGGGCGGATGGCATTGTTCAGTCGCTTAAGCCAATCTTGACACTGCTCAAAAGTAGAAAACTGACACCTGCCCCAGAAACAAACATTTGTCTATTAATTTTCAGTAAAAGATGCCAGACTATAACATCTGACAGGCTGACTATGAAAACATCTGTGAAAGCAAGAAGTGAGAACAAACATCTTATTGAGGACTTAGTTCTGCTTCTATGTACATTCTAATGGATAGTAAAAATGAAACCTTTGGATATTAGTAAAGAAACACACTTTGGAAGTCAAAATAAACTGTAAGCAGGAAGGCAATGTTCCATGACTGTGAATAAACCTACGGTATGCCCTACTAGTCATGAACGAGGGAGACATTTATGCGGTACGTTTACTATAAAACCAAGGACAGTATCACTGAGTTCAGTCTGCAACTTTCACACGAAGACAGGAATGTGTTATAGTGACTTGCTGAACTGGCAGTCTCAGATGGAAACTCACAAAATCATCACATGCATTATAATCTATGCATTGTAGCCCCATAAACAAGAACACATTTTTCATCAGACATAGGAGAAATAGCCATTTGATCAATATACATAATTTGAGAATAACGAGGACGAACTCCCGTATCTGAATCTTACATTATTCCCCTATCTCATATGCTAAGGTTCTCTTTCTGGCCTTGGTGGGAAGCACAAACAATGTTCTTGAAACTAAGCTTTGCCTAACATTACAGGCTAACAACAACAACAACTAGTGAGAATATTCCCTACACAGGAGAAACTAAGCTTCAAAGCAGTATATTAAAATTACATTAGCTTGTCTTTTCAAAGAGGATTCCTGGACCCTTTAGAATAAAAGCGTGGAAATAAGATCAGTGATTTATTTTGCTCTGACAGATTTCTTCAAGATTTTATAGTTATAAAATATTCACCAAGTATTTACATTCAGCTCAGTCTGTAGTCTACTGCATTAATGGTTAATGATAGCATCTGTATTCTCTAAGGGCAGCATTTATTACCCCTACCTGCAAATATCCTAAAGTCAGTCAGTGGAAGAAAAAAAGACATGTCCAACTCATGAAACGTGTGTAAATAGCTGCAAGGAGCTGCAGCCTGGAGGTGTTTATTTCCCATCACTGACTATAAAGCAAGCCATGACTACTAGCTTAGACTGGGTAACTCTCTATCCATAGTCAGACAAGATACATCTCACTCTAAAGACCCCATTTTGTTTCTAAATTCTTTTAAAGTTAGTGTTGCAAGTAACAAGTACCACCTTCACTTGAGTCCTATTATTCAGAATACAAACTACTTTGTTCACGAAAAAGAACATGAACATGTTCTAAATCTGCTATCTCAGCCCCATCCTTCATGATCTTCCAATGGTCAGCATCACCAAGTACTGATTCTCAGAGATGCAATTTTGAAGGGAAATTCATAAGGAAGGGCATAAATACAAATAATCTGTATTCATCCTACAATTGAAAAGAAATAACAAATTAATGTAGAGAGGAAGGGTGACTTTTTCAAATGTCAAGAGCTACAAGTTAAGAGGAAGTTAAATATTTAGTTTAATTTGAATTAAATATTACCTCTAAAGTAAAATCAGTCCTCATCAAAATACAGCATTTCAGGAAGCAGCTGGCCTGTTAAACATTCTGAGTGCTCAGATATGACTGGGGCTCATTTCATTATACAAAAGGTACTGCCAGCAAACGTTTAATCAAAAAGAAATGTTCCTTTCTTGTTAATTAAAGTTTATAGATCAAAATTCATTTCTGCAGCAGAAAAGTAGGAAATAGCTGTAGCTCAGTCTCAGTAGCTCAGAGACTCCTTGGGCAGACTCTGAAGTCTGCTGAAGGACAGACATAAATAAATACTCCCTTCTACATACCGCTATCTACTGGCTTACAGAGTGGGTTGCAGACCTGGCTTTACCTTATTCCCTCACTTTTTTTTTCCCAATAGGCTATTATGTCTTAAGGATAGCAACTGTACCCTCACAGCTGTTAAATATACAGGGCGGCTGATGCTATCCAGACTGGACATCTCACACAGAACTGCACAAGCCCATACCTTAAACCTCCAAACCCCAAATCTTCATTAAAGACTTCCAAGAAGGGTGTGTTTCAGTGGTTTTATCTAGTTCTGCATCTTATAACTAGCTGAAGCAATACATGATAACTGATAGTAAGGCAGGGAAAACACAGAGACTTAAATTGATTTCAGAATAAAATCAAGGTCAGCCACGTAAGCTCAGACCAAGGTTTGCTGCTATACTGTATCATAGCAAGCAAAAATGCAGACCACCTTGTTCCCGTCCTCTTTACAAAAATGCCCAGCTATCATATGCAAAATCAGACAAAAAAATCTTTTGAGGGAAGGCAAGTCCACTAAGTAAGAAAAAACATCTCCTTAAAACATCACAGCTGTCCACAGTATGTGGAAAGCAAAGTCACCCCCCTTTCAACATTCAGCCTATTCATACCTTATAACCTTGCAGTCTTTGCAAGTCAAATGAAGTTGAAATATGTCACGGCACTCAACACTTTCTATAAGCTGCAATGGAACCTGCAATTAAAAAGATTATATAATTTTATTTCAAACAGCACTAGCACTGTAATTTCTTTGCAAATCTCACAAGGATTTATTGTAGGACTATGTGGAATATGAAAAGAGAGAGAAAAACAAAACGAAGTATAACTACTTCAACAGCTCTGAAGTATGGTACCATGTATCAGTAGTTTCAGCTCCATTGCTGCACAGTCCAAAAACCTTGAGGGATCACATGAAAACAGCTGAGAGGACTGCAGCACTGGTGACAAATGTGAAGGCAGGAAAAGCAGCAGAAACCCACAAGCTTCTCTCTCCTGGAAGCATCTTTCTCTCTTATAGGTCCAAATTTAGGGATCTTGAATATAATTTTAGCTGTTAGTGTCAAAAATGAACTGCGAAGCAAGATCCCACATAAGACTGCTGCAGTCTAGCTGCTTGTTACATGGAAATATCCCTTATTTCCTCTTCGGCAAAAAACCATTTGGCCTGTTTAGATCAACACTTGCGATCAAAGCAGCCATATTTAGAGTAGTAATGCTGAATCATTCATTTTTAAAGGTGTAGTTATATGCACTTCTATTTTATGGCACATGTAACTAGCAGAAGCTTGATCAGGCAAAACATGTAAGCACATGCAAGTACCTTTAAAGATAAGAAGAAACCACAAGATGAAAATACTAGTTTTCATTAATATTTTTGGACTTTTACCTGAGACAGGCAAATGTACGTTACTGCCTTAAATGAATAAAAGTTAGTATTCAGCGATCTCATACATAACTAAATCCCAAACACAGAGAATTTAGCTAATACTGATAATAAACATGAAGTGTAAACCTGTTTGAATTGTTTATGAGATTATATTGAACATTACGCAAGGCAACAAAACCTCTGCCATCGAGATCCTTCAATACAAAGCCTATCAGAGAAACATTCAAATACTCTTATCTTCTTTGCCATCAGAGGAGTACGATCCAGCAGTTTAAGTTCTGGCTTGGGGCTTACAAGATGCGGCTGTAAGACCTTTTTCTGCCACTGCCTTTCCATATGATTCTGAGCAATCGGGGGTGAGGGGGTGAGGAAACAAGACAGCTTCTACTCAGGCACCACAAAGCTTAAAAAGCACCTGATTTCAGCAGAATGAAAAAAGGAAATGGAACTACAAACAGCAGGCAAGGGAAAGAGATGTCTCGGAAATATGAACCACAAGGAAACTTACTCTGAGCATGAAGATGCCTAGAGAAAGCTAATGGTAAATGCTGTGTCTCTTGGAAAGCCAGGCACACAGCTCACAGGTGCACCTCATGTCTCCCTGCCAACTCAAAAGTCAGGGTCCAGAGTCCTCTTCTGAATGCAAAAACTCAAATAATTGCCCAGAGCTCACACTCCCAAAACACAACAGGCAGGTATTGTCTTAATACTCAGCTTTTATCCTTGCCCTTGCCAGATCACAATTAAGAAGCAGTGTTGGACTCTCCTTAGCTGCAGAAAGTACTAACCCTCATCTCCCATGACCAGCGAGGCTGGCACAGGTAAGTTATTCTTTGTTCCTCTTGTTGTAACTGGGCCATTAAAGAACAGAAAATTCACGCACAAGGAGACTAGACAAGATGGTGTCTGACTCAACAGCCTGGTAGTTTGGGTATTCAAATAAAGCTGGAACTTGAATTTTGGTCCATGTTTTCAGTATTATTACTGTTGCAAGACCTGTGATATTCTAATATAAACTATGTAACCAGCAACATGAAGGGTCACATGAAATGAGGATGCCCTCCTGTGAGATAAGCCCCCTCTTTATGTGCCATCCTTAAGCCAAAGTGACTGCATAGTCACCTGCAGCGAATAAGTACAGTGAAGATGCTGATAGATACCAATGTAACAGCATTTAAAAGCATTACAGACAAGATCAGACATACTGTTGCTAAAGCTAATCTTTTTAACTGCTGATTTCTTCCACGCCTTCTCCTACTTGATTCTAGCCTGCAAGGTAGATAAATTGCTGTGATAGTTTTGTCTAATAAATTACGGGACTGGAACAGACCTCAGACTGGAGAATCTTCCATTCTTTCTTCCGGACTGGACAGCCTCACATACACCACATAAATTATTTAATTCTACCATTGACTTACATGGCACCAACATGTAAAGCAAGGTACCTTTCCCCAACTAAATGAGTTAAGACTCTAGAAGATTTGTTTTTTTAGTCAAATGCTACTTTTGTCTGTTAATTTTTATATTTTTTTTTTCAAACCCTCTTTTATTGCATTTTTTTCCCAGGTCCATCTTCATTTAAGCAATTCTTCACCTTGCTCCCTCCTCCTAGCAGTCTGGTTCTGGCTCCTCTGCCTTCTGTCTGCACTCTAATGACATACTAAGTATTCTTCTACTCCTGCATTATTTTTAATTTCCTTCTTTCAAAGTCACTCTTTGTTCTATGACCTTTTAATTTGCCCTCTGCTCAACAGCCATTCTTTTTCCTCCTGACAGTCTACATGCAGCTCACCATCTATTTCCTTAGAATTTGCCAGTTTTTCTTCAGGGCAACCTTCATATCAACCCTTTTAATTTTCTTTTCCGGTCATAAAAACCTGTCCTCTGATCCTCTTGCATTTTCAATCTCCTTCCTGGCCATTATTCTCCTCCCAGTAAAACTCAAATTATCTGCCTTCATTCCCCATTCTTTCCCAGTGATAACCTTCCATTTTCATTATGTTTTTCAGGTTGATGCATGTGGCAAGTCAGACACCCAGTGCAGTAAGCTTGTTCCTGAAAGAGCCATCAATTCTATGTGCAGGCACTTCACCATATAATAATGGCTATCGAAATAAAGCGGTGCAGAAGCAATCATTTTTGCTTTTATAAGAATAAACATGCATTGTTATCCAAGGCCAATCATAACACATTATAGAGAGTACTAGAGCATTGTGCTCTTGCAGTATCTGTCTCTTGAGCATCTCCTTTAAAATTATCTCATTTTAAACAATAGCAACATTCTACAACTCAAAACTTTTTCAATTATTTTAATTACTGGAACTGTCTGTTATCTAACAGCAGTACAAGATATATTTAGATAAATATACCTCTGAAGTTAGAAAAAGCACAAGTTACATTTACGCTGCTGAAACAACCCACTCCATGGCTCAATCCTGGACCACTACACCAAGTGGTATGCAGCAGACCACGGCCAGGCTGCTATAAGCCAAGACCTTCACAAGTGACCATGCTATATACTCTACCCTGTATACACCATTTGGCCCGAGTCTCTCCAGGATACCATGAGGCACCCAGGGACCATGAGCTGTAATTAGTACTTTCTTCTTGTTTTCCCAGTTCAGAGCCTGAAATAATGTCAAGGTTATGTTACAGACTGGTTACTTTAAAGAGCACGAGGCCAGGGCTACGTGCTGTATGTCCTGAAGCATGGTATATAACATATGGAGGAACTGAGGATGGAAGGTCAGCTCAGAAGGTCTTCCAGGACTCTTCCCAGGTGGAGAAAGTCAAATCCCTCCAGGTATGATCTTGCTCATATAACCTACAAGGAGTACCTGAGGCAAATTTTGCTTTTAATTACAACTAATTACACTTAGGTTTTGTCTTGAAGGCAATCATTTAGTCCCCCCTCTGCTTTCACAACTAACATTCATGCAATGTGAACAGTAAGAAGATCAGGGCCTGAGAACAAAACAAAGACTAAGCTCCTGTTCAGCACAGATGAACCACAACTGCACTACGTATGTAAGGAAGGTACCAAATCAACCATTCTTCCATTAAAGGCCAAGCAAGGGAATCCTCATACTAAAACTCAATCACCAAGACGGAAAGTCTCTCTCATCTTGCCAGTATGACTTTTTTTTTTTTTTCTGTGTCCAAAATCCACTGTTTGAAAGAGGCTACATAGAAGTCCACGGATTCATAAGCTACAATAAAATTTTAATTCTCCAATAAATGCAATTAACTTACAGGGAGAAAATTATTAGCCAGAAACACTCACCAGCTGCAAAGTCTGAAATTTTCTTAGGGCAAGTTAATCACTAGAGATCGGCCTGGGAACCAAACTTCCCATGTCCACTGAGAGATCACTGTTGAGTCTGTATTTTTATCCCATGGATAAATATAAGTCAACACTTCTGAATGTCATAATCCCTCCAATTTATGCATGGTCTACTGGATCTTTTGTTTCTGCATTTAGAACATCATGTTCCTATTACTACGCTGATCTAGGAAATTATCCATGGAAAAGATTTATGCATGCAGCCGTTTTCTGCAGTGTTGCAATGTGAGCATTATCAACTTTTAAACGTATTTCTTGTCAAGCACAGGTGCAGCAAGTGATCTAGCAGCATTGTGCTACTTACTGAGGTTTCACAAGCATCATTTTGAGAGCCAGTCTATTGAATTGTAAATAAAGAGAGAACAGCAAGGTAAAAAAAACACAGACAGGAATCCATTTTTAACTGGATTCCATTTCCTTCATGCAGTTGCCCTTATTAAGGGCCAAGGAGTTGACATGCGTACTGCTTTCTCTGGAGGATCTACCATGAGAGTATCCCACCTACTTCAAGAGGAGATGCCTGCATGGAACAGCTGCACATTCAGGCACAGGGAATTAATTCTTTTTACAAGTACTATAAAAAATATTTGCTAAAAATCCCCTTTCTTACATAGAAGTACTTCTTTCTGCTGAGGTGACAAGGTCGTTAGTGTGGCTGGACTTTGTCAGGATACTGATTCTTATGAAAATCATTAAAAAATAAAAAAACCCTGACTCATAACATTAGCGAACTTTTATACATTTTTAAAAAGGTCCTCTTACAGGTGTCTTCTGAACAGCTCTAGCAATATAAAAACAGTAGGAAAGAATCAAAATGAACACTATCAAAAAGTACTCAGTGAAAAAATTTAGAAAAATCACCATCTGATCAATAATGTTGATCAACAATAACCAAAGTGATTATTATTCCAAAATTTAACAATTTAAATACGATTCCTAATTATTGCAAGTATCTTTTACGCTTACAGGTATTCCAAATCCTGTCTGCCTTGGATGCCAGTACAGCTCATACTAAGTTATTACTGATGATCATATATGGTTACAGAAGAATAATCTATATTCTGATCTACCTCATACACTACCTAATTGAATCTTTTGGTTAATGATGACATATGAAGCAGGACTAAACCCTGGAGGTACCAGATGAAGTGAGAGGGCAGAATACTGGATATAAAAGTCAGGGAAGCAAAATTAATGTGGTAATATTGACAAACTTTTACAGACTCTTTCCTGAACACAAAGGATATTACTTAAGAAAACATGAGTTTTTGTTACTGCTCAAAAATACTAAATTGAAAATGCTTGAAAATGAATACCCTCAATTGTCCTAAGGACAGGTATGACAGTAAGTGCAGTACATGCATTAGTGGCTTCTCTAATAAAGTAACTCTAATTTCCTGGCATTCCTGAGGAAACTCTTGATTTCTAGGGCTATTCTTGTTTCTCATGTCTCAGCTCCTTGTTTTTAAATATTCAGTCCTTTACGTTGTCAACTCTAGTTGCCAATTTCATACCACATTCAGACTCTGAATTAAAAAAAAAAAAAACTAACAGTAAGTAATACAATATAAATTTATTGTAGCAGGCCCCTTGGAAGAGTTCAGCCCTAGAGTTCCTGTTTGTATCACAAAGCAGCAAAGGAATCCTATAAAACACATGCCTCGTAACGCATCTTCTCTCTGTTGCCAGCAGCATGTAGACATGCATCTGGCTGGACTGTACGTGAGGCATCCCAGCACCTCCCTGACCCTGGGCTATCATTCTGATGCATAGTGGCACCTACAGCTTAACTTTTAAGTCTCAAGTCATACTTCAGGACTGACTACAGAATAGCAGAAGTGAAAAGTAAAGTTATGCTACCTCTGCATATGCAGATACTTGGATCATCTCCTTTGTATTGTCAGCAGTGGAAGATAGTTGCCCTTACATTGTCAATTAAATTTTTGTCATCATAAATTTTTTGCCATCCTTTTGAGCAATTGCCGTGTTCGGAAAAAATACCATTATTTCCTGAAAAAATCCACATCACCATGAATTTTAGCACTTTAATGCTGTACACAGATGTTCACCAGCCTAGCAGACGTGCCTATTCAGCCTACTACATTGATAATTCATGAACTAAAATAGCACTTAAAGTGATTAATGATAACTATGACACAGGCATATTTCAAAGTCTGTAGATAACATAGCCATATGATTAGAGATAACACAAACCAGTAAAGACTGAGTTTCAGCTAGTAAACAACATTTTTACACAGTTAGTAACTCTGTTCTGGCACAAAACAATAAAAAAGCAATTTAAATTTAAGATGGACATGGCATCAGAAATTAAGTCAGGTGCACAGGAGATCTTTCCAATGTCCCGGACCACTGTGTCACATGTGTCTCAGTCATGTATGTGTTTGGACACTTGTCAATTCTTGTATTTTGTTTCCCTTGCTTTTCTCAGCTTTGGAATAACACGCAGTTTTGGTGTTTTACACTTAACTCACCACTGCATAGTTCAGGATTTGTGACTGACATGTGACAATTGTGAACAACTACCCAGGGTCAGGACTTGTCTTGACATAAGGAGATTGACTCATCATCACGAGGAAAAAAACATGCCTCGATTCTTTGGATTTTATTTTACTGGTTTTATTACAAATATCCACAAAAAAATACTTCTGTGCCATGTATAATGTCCTGTCAAATTCTGTGTAGTTCACAAATGGTATTACAACTAGTGAGACTAGTATACGTCAGTATTATACTACTGCAAAGGACTACAGAATGCCTATTTAATTTATGTCTACGATCACAAGTAGCTGGATATGTAACAATTTTTAAGAACGGTAGAGTACAGCTCTTTAAAGAAATGCATAGGCATCTGAAGATGAGGTCCAATTCACAGATCTCATATGTCAACAACTATACTCATACTATCCAACTTCAGTCATGTAACTTCAGTAGCTGGACCTACTTCCACCTTTTGAAGCTCCAAGCAAGGCACAAACCTAGCTTAGGTGCTCCAAACAGCCCTTTGGAAGACCTTCTGTTTCTCTACTGAGTATATACGGAGCTCAGGGAGAACACATGGCTGACATAGCCAGCTGTAAAGAGAACATAAAGTTGGGTGATGTGAAGTTTCCTTACAAAGCCTGATTTTCAGAGGTGCTGAGTCACCTTTTGATGCCTAAATACCTATCTCTTCTCCCTGAAAAATGTGATTTGAACATCAAAGAGATTTTTCATTACCACTAACCTTAAAAGGCAGGATCACCATACTTTTATCCTAAATTCTCTTATTTGGACCGAGTTCAGAATACCTGTATTACCATAGTAGCATGAAAAACACTTACATTCACAACAGACTCCTTGAATTTGATGTGAAGCCTGTAATTAGAAAGCGCAATGATGGCATCCTCTGCTCGTCCTACATACTCCGTACTCTCACCATGAAGTTCGATGAACGGGACCTTCAGAATGGGAAGAAAAATCTTTCAGAAACCATTTACCAAAAACATGTGCCTGCTGTAAGCATACACTCAAGCATATATGATCATAAAAATCAAAATTAAACACTGCTGAGAATTCAGCCTAGCCATTACTGCTAAGAAGGACAGTCTTCAGTAAGGCTGGTTCAGAGGTTAATTGTAGACTTTTTTTTTTTTAAAAAACGATTTCTCATTTTCCTCTTAATTTTCCTGAGTAGTAAGTGCTTGGTCAGGAAAAACAATGCATTTTTATGAAAAATCTGAGCAAAATATCCCCGCATTTTGGCAAGCAGTCTGACCAACCCCTTGATTTATGCTCTCGTTCCTTACTTAATGGAGAGTGGCATTTCCATAATGTTATAACATTCATCCTAAAGTAGGCAAAACGTACAAGATGAATAATCTTCTATGCTACTTGTCCCCAATATTCACTAAGCAAGCTCAGGCACCCAGCTTAGACCAGATACCTAAAGGCTACACGGCTGGAGCCAGTTGGACAAGTCATACTTTTTGCTTCATATTTCTCACTGCAAATATGGAAACGCACAATATGCTGCTGTTTTATGAAGTTAGAAAACCAGCAGTCATATTAGACTGGACATAAAAACTGCAACTGTTTAAAAACGTGACTTACGCCCAATTTATCTGAGCTGGGTGAAAAGTGTAAATGGTCAACTTGAAAATAATTGGAGTTTACATCAACTTAGCTTAAATCAATTAAAAATATTCTCTATTAAAATGAAAAAATACCTCTTCATTTGTTATAAGAGTGTTTATGTGGATAAATCACTTGAACTAAATTGATTTCAAAAGGAACTTTGGAAAATTAAGAAACCAAAAAACATCCATTCTGTGACTTTTGGCTTCTCAGTAACAAGTAGTAATGGTAGTATTTAACTGGCTTAGTGTTATTTTTTTAAAAAACAAAGCGTTCTAAACTATGGAGTAACACCTAGCATTTGAAATTACTACACAAGTAATGGCTATATTTTTCAGAAACTCTAAGGAATCTCCTGTAATCTAATGAACAAGTTCCCCATCCTACCAATAGTATATGAGTATTTAAAAAGAAAACATGTTTCTCCTATTACTGTGCTCAATTGCAAATGAAAATTCCACGGGAGAGGCCAGAGAATACACAGGTCAACTAGAGATACTGTGATCTTAACCGGCAAGGAGCAGTCTGGTGATTACCTGAAGGTTCTCATCCTCTCGGATCAGCTGCTTCCTGGGAAAAATCTGATTAGCCTGGATGCATTCAAGGCTGTGCTGAGTCTCTTCATCCTGAGAAACAAAGCATTACAGTTAACTTCAGCACTGCCGCTTGCTGCCTTCTTCACCACACAGCAAGTTATCAATGACCAATGAAAAGCTCAAACTGGATCGAGTGTTTAGAGAATTCAGGTATCAGTAACTTAAGTTACTAAACTTGCAAAGACAAGCACTCAAACAACTAAATATGACATTAGAAACAGGTTTCCTTCCTGCAGCCTGATTAATAAAATCATTAAAAAAAGGACTTGTAATAGTATTAGGAAAAAAGCAGTAGCCTAGGCTAGTCTAGCACTACACTTAAAATTCAACAATTCCACATGTAAACATTATTTCTCTAACGTTTTCCAGATTTTAGCTTATTCTGCTCTGTAACAGACCCTACAAACCCCTTATGCTTACCATGACAGGCCCTGGATCGGAGGACAAATCCTCGTCTTTACTCACAATACTTTGAGGCTGTTCTTCACTTATTATTAAAATCTAGAAAACCAGAAAAGTATAATGACAAAGTCAAATTCATTTTCTTTTGGCAAATAAATACAAATTAACTTTTAAAGACTGAGAATTCATCTATTAGAACATTGCAAGCAAACAGTAATTATAAAAAGATTAAATCCACATAAACTAGCTCTCCTGAGAGACAAAATTGTTTCAAAATGTGTCTGGCTCCTTCTGTTCATTCTGAAAAATCATCTTTGAACGTACTGCTGAGAGAATACCCATCTGAATGCAGTAATTCGACCAATGTTTATATAATTTAAATTAAAACACGTTCATCTTTCTAAGTCACCGTGAATTTTCTCCCGTCACTTGCAGATGGTGATTCACAAATACATAAGTTAAAAAACCAAAGGGATCGTTGTGATAATTTAGTCTGATCTCTTATGTAATACAGGTTGTCAGATCCTCCTGAAGTAATCTTGTTTCAACTTACAGCATATGAATTAGAATTCATATACAGATAGAATTCTTCATTTTATAGTTACAACTCATTTTCTACATCCATGGACATATCAAAATATCCATTTTCTTGCACCTACCTTTCTCCAAGAGCTCCAGATCACTACACACTAGTGACTTGCGCTCTCTGCTATCTAACAACCCCACATGTTTTATCATCTTCTGGAAATATTAAAGAGCATACAGTCTTGAAGTTATGCAATTGACCCTATTAGGAACTTAATTATGGAAGTGAATACATGAGTTACAATTTGATTTTGAGATTCATCTTGTATTCAATTTTTTAAACTCAGGTAAGGTTGTTCCCTTTTTTTTAAAAAAAAAAAAACAGGATTAATTCGGGTATTTTATGGAGTTTGCAGTCTACAGCACATAAAAGATACAAACGAAAATATGTCAGTCAAGTTCAGTCAGTTCTCAGTTCATGTCACCTCACAAATAAAATATATTTCAAAATTATCAGTGTTGTGGTCGACAGAGAAAACCACTTCAAATCCATCAGCTCACAAGCACACCACGACTGCAGAAAGCGCTAACTATATCCCGTATATTGTACGGAATATTTACAAAGGGAAAAGGAGCAGCACATGCACATATTCTGGAACTAAAAACCCCAATGTCTAAAAATGTTCAATGAGAAGAAAACCTTACACTGTACCCAAAACCTCTGTTCAGTAGGAACACCACAATAAAGAAAATGCTTTTGTGTCCCCAGAGTAGGGGAGAAACAGCATATAAAAGCTTTCAAGTTGCTTCAAAATTGCACAGCTTGGACGTGTGTGTGTATATATATATAAAAGGAGGAAATTATAAGCAGAATCGAGCTGGAACTGCCATTAACTCACCAAGAATTAATGCAAAAAGTAGATACAAAATCCCCATTTTAAACAAAAAACCAAAAGCTAGAAGACTTGATGGAAGTATGAGTCTATCAACTATGGAAACTGATAAGGAAAAGTTAAAAAACAGCACAGAAATTTCCATGCCTGCAAGAACAATGAAGAGTAGGAACATTCAAGTTATCAGAAACAAAGAAAATCTAGAAATGCTATCTACCGACAGCAAGATGAAGATAATATTATTGTTAATATTGGTTTTAAGCAAAATTATTTAACATTTTTGTTTCAAAAGAAGCAGGAGAAGAAAGATGGTTCATACGTAACCCATGCTGTAACTGATCAGATTCATTCAAAGAATCACAACAATGAAAGCTAAAAAGGCCATAAATTCATCAGGTTTGATCTTCAATATATCAGAGGCCATCAAATTCCAGCCCTTGTATTCAAGAGCTTGTACTTGATTCCAGCATGACTTCATATTCTACGTACGCTGTGTTTGGGTACACTTATCTTCAAAAACCATGTCTACTCTTGACTTGAAGATACCAAGAAAGAAGGGGTTCAGCAGCTCTCTCTAACATATCTGGTTTCAGCTTCTAACCTTTGGTTCTCACTGTATGTTTTTCAGATTACATGATGCACCATTCTCCTTCATCTACAAGATTTAAAAAATGAGCCTCCTGCTCAATCAACAGGCTTATTTGTCCAATCGACCTCTATCTTACAGCTCATCCATCAAGAAAGGTGCAGACTGGATTAACTTTGCAGTATATCCTGATATAATGAAGACTAATGATTCAAGAGAAGATGGGTTTAAAAACGGTAAGGTTTACACAAATCTCCTTCTCCATCCTTAAAATAATGATAAGCTTACACATTCAGCTGTCAGGCCTATAGCCAGCCAGAAGAGCGATGAAGAGTTAGGGCATATAAATATGAACCCTTTTGAGGAGGACACCTCAGGTTACCACTTCTGCCGGCTCCTGGAACAACTGCCTTCTACAACCAGCTACCTCTTCACCAGTGCTAATTCTGCTCTTCCAGAAGAGCAGCCACTGTTAAAGTCATTAAGACCAAACATTTCCAGGTCAATTCATCTAGACAATTTATGTACAACTTGAACAAACCTCTAAATATTAATAGTAAAGCCTTCTGAATATAAAAAATACCTTGCTATTTCAGAAAATTCCTTCAACTTCAAGCACAATTATCAAAGAAACACTGATCTAATCACAAAGATGAGCTTTATTACAAATCTAAAGCATGCTTGGTATCGCTGATTAAAAGTTCCAATATATTAGGTATGGTGCTGTGAAAAAATTGTTCTTTTATACTTAAATTGATTAGATTTATTTTTAAAGTTTACTATATAACCATCCACATATTAATAAAAACAGTATTAGCTTAGAAAATTAAGTCTTCTAAAATTTCTTACAGCTGTGCTCCTAAAATCCAGCACAAAGCATTAGCAGAGACTATCCAAATTACCGCAGAACAAGTTTCTTATCCAGCTGCAAAACAGCTTCTATTATAATACTGTGGCTTTTCACACAAATGTGAGAATCTTCCTTTTTAAAGTGAATTTTGGGAAAGCTGTGTGAAAAAAATATGGCAGTTCCAGTTTTAATAAGGATTATCAGATACAAACTGTGATGTTGCCAAGACAAATGGTATAAGAACTTAGAAGACTGGTTCTAAAACAAATAGTTTGCATGCTTACACTACTTCTAGGTATTAGCTAAATGCTTCACCAACTTAACCGCCACAACACAAAAGTACTTCTAAAAATTGCTGGCAAAACTAGCAAGAAACATTGAATCGTTAGAATGAAGTTCACCGATCTGATGGACAGCGAACATACTGAAAAAAATAATTCATTTCCCATCGTGTCAACAAGCTGATCCCACTCCCTTCATGATCCCATGATTGCTGGAATAAGCACAAGGGAAAGCAAATACACCACTGGGACCAGGGACAGGGACCACATGCTGTTCTCAGTAGCAGCCCATACTGAGACTATATGAATTCACTCTGAAACCACACTTTCAATCTCTATTTCCTTCTATACCAAAGCTTTCTAATCCATTTCCATCTGTGCATTTAGCAAACTCTTCCGGGTTACTCACGTGGATAGAAAAAGGATCACAGTGATTGTGTGACACCTAGTAAGGGGATTTCTGACCCTCACTTTAAGAGCACTGCCTTAAAGTGAGAACAAGAACATTCTTCATATTGTCAACTCCAACAAAGCCACACCCATGATAATTAACACATCGTGCTACTTTGAAGGACAGCTTGATACAAAGTGAAACTAGCACAAACTGGCTGAAGGAATCTATTCTCAAGTTGACCCATACCATCTTTTTTTAATTAGTTGCAGAATGGAATCAGAATTCTCGTTCTGTTTAACTGCAGCTGGCACATAATCAGCTCTTCCATGACAGTGAAAACCATTTCCCAGAAATGAAATGGAAATGTTCAAATACAGCTTAGATAATAACTGACCAAGAAAACACCTTCACAAAAAGCACCCTCAAATTGAGGCTCCTACTTATAAATAGGATCACATATAAATAGTAGATAGCTTATACGGAGCATAGCGAAACTTGGTTTTTACTGTCAGAAATAGGACTGAGGCCAAAAAAGATTATGTTATCAATTTACTGTGCTTCCCTTCCAACTGTAGTTTCACATCTATTAAATTACACCAAAAAAAGGTTAGTCTTGTTAATTCTCCGTCCTTATGTTCCGCTTGAAAGGATAAATGATTAGCAAAGGTTGTAACCTCAGACTCTGTTCAGCCAGTATGGGAACATCTTAATTACCTTTCATTTCAGATGTGCCTTCCGATCTAAATTATGTACATAATTAAGACTAGCAATAACCATCTGTTTGCCAGTGATTCTAAACAAAAAAGATTATATAACTGAAGGATCATTCAAATTCACATATATTTAAATACAGTTGGACTTACAGCAAGAAAATAGAAACATTAGAGGGGAAAATAGTAAAAAGGAAGTACCCAAGCATTTCACTTTGGTCCCCTGCCTTCCCTGTCCAGATCCTGAATTCCATTTATTTTAGTGTCAAGATCAAATTGAGTTGACCCTCAGTCTCAAAACATAGCCATTTACATGCTGTGTCAGTTGCCCTTTAAGTTTTCGATAGGAATCCAAAGATTTGACAAAGAAGCATTAGAAAATTTGAGAATGAAATATTCAAGAGCACGATCTGGCTTTAGCAAAAGACACTTCTGTTACAAACTGAAACCACTCCTTCCCCTTTCGCAGGTGGAAGGAAATCATTCTGAGATAAGGATAAACACTTAAGTTTCCCACATTTCAGTCCCTGACAGCAAGGTTTCCCCTCTTTCCTGGCATCATACGTAGAAGTAACTGAATAGCTTTCAAAAGTAGTTACTGGGGAAGTAGCTAACAATACAGACATTTGGCCATTACTCAGGAATAGGAGCAGGACAGACAAAGAAACATGTTTGAAGATTGTGTACAACTAAGAATCAGAAGTGGGGGTGTGTGTGTGCGTTTGACAATTAAAGGTCGCAAATTCCAACTCAGTAAAATACTGATGGGGGGGGGGGGTGTCTAACATCTTGGAAAACACTTTATTTAATTAAGAGAGTAATCAGTAACTGTAGAATCCACCTTCAACAGGTAGCTCATCTTACCAAAACAATACAGTTAGCTTACCAAAGAATGAGATATAATTAAAAAGTCCTCTTTGTCCCAGAAAGTTTCAGACGATACTCTTCCTTCACATCGGCAACTACAAATAAGAAGACAGTACTTTAAAACATGAACCTTCATTTGGAAAAAAACCCACTTCTTAAATAACTAGCAACTTACACAAGAAACTCAACTGTTACGTTAGTTTGTCTTAATTAAAGAGGAAAAGTAAAAAGTATAACGACTATGTAAGTCTTAATTACTGAGATCTTAATATGCCCGAAGAGGGAATTCAACAATTGGATTCTGACAGGTACACGTGTGCTGGTTAAGGCCTCTTTTCTGGTAAGGAACAGTTGAGAAATCGTGGCCACAAAGCAATTCAAATTGTTTTTAAACTTCTTTGGTACACAGAAGTAAAAAAAGAAAAGTTACTTCGCAATACAAGCTACAGGAGAGCTCTTTTATAGAAGATCCAACTGGTTTTGCACTGATCTACGAAAGTGTTTTCTAATTCTACATTAAAATTAGCCTTCCCCCCACGCCAGATAAGCAGATGAAGACCTCCAAACAGTGGTTATTGCCTAAGAACTTTTGGACAAAGCTGCAAAAAGGCCAAGGTAAACAGCAATGCTCGTATGATACCATTCCTCCCAGCCTTATCTTCTTTACTTTCCAAGTGCTGTAAAATTTATTTTTGAGGAAATAACTAAGTATTGAATTGCAAATACATATTCGTCAAAAAAATTACATGGAAAAAACATCCGATTTGCTTCATTCCTACACAGTCACTTCAGTAGGTATTCACACACGTCTTCTATAGCATCTGAATGACTGCTAGGACACAAAGTTCTATAATAAAATACCCAAACCTTAAAATTAAAGTTCCAGACTAAAACCAACCACTCCTAAAGCATGCAAGCAGCCAAACTGATGGAATACCACTCCCTTGTATCCAGTGTACCAGACAATTTGCTCTTCACAATAACTTGGAAACTATCCCAATAGCATGCTGCATGTGCCTGGAAAGTCTAACTTCTACAAACATATAATCCTGATGCTAGAAATAGTTCGCTTGTGCTCTGATGTGCCACAACTTGATAATTTGTGATAATTTTCAAATTCTGATTCATTAAAAAAATAAATCTCTATTTTGCATTTATTGTGTCCTTTAGTTTATGGCTTATGACAGGGAAAAAATAAAAATACTTTCAGTATATAAAAAAGTATATATAATTTTAAGACTGAAGGAACAGAAAAATAGTTTAAAAAGTACAAACCGAGATGCATCAAGCAAAAGAAATTCTAACATTTCACACAGTAGACATGCTTCAAGGGAATCTCATACGTATCTACATTCAGCTATTATTTAAAAAACTGTCACATTAGGATGCTCTGCTTTAACAGAAAATACTCTATGAATGATTACAGCTGTTAAAAACCTCAGCTAATCATGAACTACACTTTTATAAAATAGTTCCTAAAAGCAACATTCGGTTACCTGCAGACATCAATTTTTTTTTTTATTTAAAATCTCTCAACCAACAAGCCAAATGCCAATTTCAATAGCTTTATGGGTTGCTAATTAAATATGGCACACAAAGCAGAAAGGACACAGTTTTACTTTGAGGTACCAGCTTGATCATGCAACAAGTTCAACTTTAAAGCTGCTTGGTTGTACAAAGTCACCTTTGATGGGAATACTTAGCAAGCTTTATTAAACAAAAAAAAAGGCTATGAAGGCAGACTACGCAACTCTAGAATGACTCTTCAGAGGCAGTTTTCTGCCCACATCTTTGCTTTTTAAAAGGCAAGACACACATTCAGGGTAGCAGGAGGCAGACTTATTTTGTGTGCTTTAGGTCCAAGGAAAAAAAAAAAAGCCTTCACAAAATCTGCAACAAGCTTTTTATTGAATTTAATGAGGTTTGGAAGAAGCCACTGAATCTCAAGAGTTTTGTAGAGAAGTTTAAAAACAGGAGAAAAATGTTCCAACATAAGCGTTAATAATTCCACTTTATTCCTGCCAGTATTCAGAAAACACGACATGCTCATCAGCATTCCTCTTGCAAGGCTGCTAGCCACAGATAAGGACCTCAAATGTTATCACTTCCTAAGTCAACAACTTGTGCCAAACTAAAAAAAAAA
>JAVKLA010000088.1:1610684-1631755 GCA_034782735.1 Sagittarius serpentarius
ACAACTTTTCCAAAAATAAAAAAAAAAAAAAAAAAAAAAAAAAAAAAAAGCTGACTGTAAGAAGAAACATCGCTATGACTTCTACTACCATCTCAAAAACACTAATTACTTAAGGGAGAAGCAATCCCAAGTACTGGTGTATAACTGTTTAATACAGCTAAGCACATCCAAGTTTGCTGCCCCTGAGGAGGGTGATGCAGCCTTCCCCTCTGTGTGCTCCCACCATGTCCTTTGCATTAGCTTTTGTTTGATTCACAAAGAACAGATGCAGTACTATTAGGAAAGCAAAAGTTAAAGATGGAAAAGGGAACAGGACCACTTCAGTAAATCCTACGAAGTCAAACTTGTCTAGTAAAGCAATTGGTTTTGCACTATCTTTCTCATTAAGCTGTCACAGTCTCATAGCCGGTTTGGTTTAGATTTTTTTATTTTAGCACGGGTGCTGAAGGACATATTAACATTGCCCAATTTTAAAAACATAGAAAGTCATTCTGCCATAGGGCTCCAGTACTTAAGGTGATATGAACAGGAATACTTAAACTAAGCTTTTGCTTTGAACCATCTTGTTAGGATCCTTCCCTGTTGACTATTTTGGGAACATGGGCATTAGATGAACACTTTAACTAGCGCACAGGTCTCACCTCCATTGTTTTTTTTCTTGGAAGATGCTATGGAAAAGTGGCATAGTGGGATGATATATCAATCATACTGTAATAGTGAAACACAAGTAATATAATTGTGGGGGAAAATTCAGAATAATGGTTTCCAAGTTGTAGAACTTTCACCCCTGGTGATATTCCAAACCTGACCAGCCCTTTAACAACCCAATCCAGCATCAAAATTGGCTGTACTCTGAGCAGAATGCTGGACTACACAACCTCCAATCTAAATTAGACAAGTCTGTGACAACGTTTTTCTTGACATTTATTTAACTAAAACATTGGCAAATAGCTAGAGAAAACACTCTTGAGAAGTTTTAATAAACATGTTTGTTTAATTAGGAGACTAGAAAGTTGTCACTTCAGTTCCTTAGCTGAAAGGCTGGATCTAGCAAGAACAGAAGAGGTATGATTTGATAAGCACAAAGTGAAGTGACAGAAGAGAAAAGCAGCTTTGGGAAAAAAAAAACAAGTCCAAATTTTCTCTAGCTGCAGACAAAGCTGTCCTCATAAAGATGTAGACAAACAAAACTAAACCAAACTTTCCTCTGGTAATTGACTATTTTGAAGGTGCATTTTTTCCTCCTTTTGCTGAAATACGGTATTTCTGCGTTGGTTATGCCACACCATGTCACAATCTTAATATTACACAAGCACAGCTTCTAAGTTCTCTATTTCTGTTTATGTTTCTAACTTTGCAATGTTACTGTTCCCATACAAACTAGCTCTGCAGTGCCTGAACCTTCTCTTGCACCATATTATCACACACTCACCGTTTCATCACCTTTCTGTTTGGACGCTTTCTGCTCAGCTTTAGCTCACATATTGGCTATGGATTGCTCTTCTCCTCTTTCCTTTTTATGTTCTTCCCAGTGGATTTTTGCTCGCTTTCCTCCACAACTATTTTTACCCTATTCTTAGTGTGCTAAGGAATAGGAACAGACTGCTACTATCAGCTACCTACCACTTGGGGTGATGCAGTTAGCTTGTGGCTGAGCTAAAAACCACAGAGGGGGATGAGAGCGTTGGGACTGCTACCCTGAATACAGTCGCTCCTGAGGCTAGACAGTGCAAGATTCTTACTTGAGAGTTTTAAAACATGTACACAGAGAAGAAGGAATGCTGATCTTCAGGGAGGTATTTTCTGGTTTCTACTGCCATGTGTCTTCTCTATCATACACTTCACCAGATCAAGTTACATAATTTCCAGTTTGGAAAGCTGCTGCATATGAAGGAGTGCACCCATCAATACTCAGATGCATGACAGAGTAAGTAGGGATCAACAGCCTTACTGAATATCTCACTTTCCCTTAAGACGATGGGAAGTGTCCTACATAACAGCATTTTGAAAATGTCTTATTCCATTTTCTGTTCTACCTCTCCTTCTATGAGTAAAGAATAAAATTAATTATAAGAGTCCAAAGCATCAAAAAAGTTTTGTCAACATCTGTCACTGCACTGACTCATGCATTAATGGTAGGTAATTCAGTTTCCTGTGGAACCCTTTACAGGTAGGCATATTAGTTTCCTTCATCTTCCCACTCAGAAGAGGCATTAATCTGCTTTTAAAGCAGTTTGATTAAGCTGATTATCTTTGCATACTAGTTTAAAAAGATCACTTCTTACACTCTTCAAAAATTAAATGCAGAAGTGACAGTTCAAAGTTAAAATTAAAAACGTATCAAACCAAGCAAAGCTTGAAATGGCAGAAGAATGCAGTAGGCAGGGCAGCAGAAGCACTTCTGAGACTGCGACTACCTAATAGCTCATGGTAATAAAGAGAAATTTGATATTGCATTAAGAAAAGTCCCTTTTTTCCATAAGGGATGTAAAGAAAAGTCAGTGGAACTTTAGGTGGGATTATAGTATTAATTATTCCAATAAATACTTTTTTTTTTTTTTTTTTTTAGGAAAGTGTTTCTGGATAAAGGATACATACCAATATTCTCCTTCACTGATCTCAAAACAACGCAGGTCAAAAGACCACAGCAAGCTCAAAACCAAAATCTGAAGAAAGTTTTTCTTCACTTTTTCTTACAGGATTTCAGAGTTTTTCTTTGAATTTCTTTTTCATTTGGATAAAACACTGAGATCCAAATGCTGCGACTGTTCATATATAAGCCAGGATACAATTTACCCAGCAGAGATCTTTTGATGAATGACTGGAAGTTTAAAGCTCAAATTAATAACCCGTTCTATCATTTTCCTTTTATTTCAATTACTCCATATTCCTCAATTTTATGTGCATGACAGACAAGTAAAAGCAAGAAGGATCAATGAGCTACACAGATCGGTCTGAACTGCGCAGAGATCTGCAAGGATGGGCTCTGAATCTAGTAGACACAGATGAAAGCTGACAGGTCACAGAACACTGACCAGGGCCTGAGCAGGTAGAAACTCAGTAGACTTGTGTAGGTTCTAAACTAGAAAGTTGATCAAGTGTGCTGGGGAGGGGATATTATGTCAAAAGATAACCAAAGAGCCATGAAAAGTAGGGCAATATTAGATTGACGTTATAAAACAGAAAAAACAAGCAAGCAAGACAGACCAGGCAGCAAAAGTTTCCATTTGAAAAGGCAGAACAGAGTAAGAAGGGAGTAATTTGCTCCTCACACTTCCCATTTTTCCACCAAGGTCCTCATAGCCCATTTGCCATGAGTCACAATCCCTCCCGTATTTCTTCCTTTCTAGAAGAAAGGCAACAAACAAAGAAGCATAAGAGGCTGTTAATCAAAAGTCTCAAAGGTTTTACTCATCCTCCCAAAACACCTATTCATCCCCGCTCCCTCCTCCGGTAACACTTTGCTTTAACTCAGTTCTTTGTCAACTGGATGAGCACTGGAAAGAGGCAGCTGCTGTTCTGGGGGAGCAGCATTACACAATACCCATCAAGACAGGCTCCTTACATGTATTTTATTGACAGGCAATGCAACGCTAAAGAGATGTACAAACAATTTTTGAAAGTTTTGAAACTAGGAAGAACCAAGAAGCAAATCTTATTTGAAGACTCCTTTGGAGTTTCAAGTTACACTCCCATGAGATTTTTTTTCTGCCCCCATTTAAGTACTTTAGGACCACTAACACAGCTACAGCTATTATAGCTCCTAAGTGTGTTAAGTTGACTTTCTCTCCATACTTTGTCTGGCACAAAGCTTTTAAAACCTCTTTAACAAAACACCACGCAATGCTTTTGTCATAAGACAACTTCACTGAAATACCAAGTACCTGCTATGAATAAACAGTTATTTCTCAAAGCATTAAGTAGGTTAAGTTATTATAAGGTGTCCATAACAGGAAACTCAGCCCCTCACAGAGGCTCAGAGCAATAGCACTGATTACCTACACAGCTAGGAACAGGCAGGACACAGAAAAGTCCGTTTTCTGTTAAAGGCCTATAACGAGAACACTTTTTTATTGCCTGTCTTGCACAATGCAGTTATGGACTACAGTTTTAATCCATTAATTCTTAAATAGCATTGAAAAAACTGTTCTGTCAAGAAGGCCATTTGGGTAAGATGCATATCCACCTTCACTACCTTCTCCTAGGAATAGGCAGCCACTTGAGAGGCTCAGTGTTCCATGACTTACACTGGACTATCTTATACAAGTGTGAAAGTTAATCATTTCAAATGGCCTAACACTTGGTAAAACTGTGGCACACTCCAAAAATGCTTTGTGTGCCACTTAAGGTGTTTTTGCTTTAAAATAGATTACATTCACATTCCCTGAAACATGGTGAGCCATCAGAAAGGGTACTGCTCCCCATACTCCTCTCCCTGACAAAATGGTCCCCTTATCTTACACCAGCTCTGACATTTCAGACCCCTCATGACATAATCCAACTCCTAGATGCAAGACAAAACTGATCCAGAAATAAGTCAGATTATGGAACCACTACTCTGAAGTGTTGTTTATGTTGTTTGCTTCCAGAGCAGATGCCAATAAAAAGCATAGCCTGAAAGCAACTGCATGACATTTAGAATTTAGAGAATTTGAGGCAGCTTAAGAATCACTTCAACACCTGCAGAAGTGACATTTTCTTTACAGAACTAGTCAATTAGCTTGCTCATCTCAAGTTACTTGCATATTTATTTCTCAAAGCATTAGGCAGGCTAAGTTTAAACCAGCAGAGTTTACAGTTCAAATACCAACTACCCTCAAAAAGCTCTGATCTGCATTAGCGCTATTAAGCATACAACTGTATCCTGTGGTACCAACAGGAACTGAAGTTGTCTTTAGGTGTAATACACAGCAATGGTATTTCTGCCAGCATCTGTGAACTCAAGGACGAAGAGGTAGTAGTCTCTTCCAACCAACCACAGCAGGTGATAAGCATGTTTGATCACAGCATTAGTACTACTGTTTATTTACAGTATAAACTAAGTTAATTCAATACAAGAAAAGCTTTGAGTTCAGGTATTTCTTTATTAGTACATGCAAAACAAGCCTGGTAACAATTGAATGAAGCAATCACATTGAAAGAGCTGACCTAGGTAGACAGCCAGCTTTATTTAGCCACAAGAGACTCCTTTTTATGAACTGACCCCCTAAATTTCATGTTTCAGGAGTTAATCAAGGATCAGGCCAGCTTTTCTAGGATCATACACAGCTGTTTTCTAGAGAACAGTCCATATACTTGTTTGGGCATCATCCAAAAGATGGCCAAGACACCAACAGCACTCACTGTTCAACCAGCCACTTAATACGTGTAAATACTGTAAGGCTAAAGTCACATTATGACAAGATAAAACCATGTGTGCTTGTGCATGATAAAGAGACCAGGAAGAGCTAGGTAAGGAAACACTAGCAGCTTGATTATAAGGAATTTTCTGCTAGCTCCTATTTAGACAGCAAGTTACAGTTTAAAGCGAGACACATGATTTACCAGAACAGGTTACTGCCCTCCTTATATTTGAGCAGCTAACCCCTTCAAGATCAGAACAAACAGGTTACTGCATCAATCCATTCCCAGTTTCAACTTCCCCAAACTTCCAGCAGTATGCTCTGCTACTAGTAAGTTTTCTATGCAGGGAGAGAAGACTCACACTAGCATTTTCCTTCAGCTAGGTACAGTAGTGAAGAGCTTTGGCTCCCTACATGTATTAAGACATACACACAACTTGGACGCCTTCACCAATTAAAGGAGGTTTCCTATATTTAGATCACAAGGGACAAACTGGTTTGGCTCATCTACCAGCACACTGCCTCCAAGAAACCTGCTACTTGATGTCCTTTCTTTGGTCTGCTGATTCAATTTACTAAAGCTAGGAGAAAAAGCACGACAAGAAAATACCTTTTCTCCTATAAATAAATCACTTTAGTATCTTCCAAATATTAAGACAGTTGTTCATTGCCATCTTTTCCATTCATGGAAAGTCATAGTTACTTTCAGAAGCAGGAAATGTAACTGGCAAAATACTACTTTCCATTTGCAAGTTGCACTTAAGACCTGGAGATGGGACTCCACTACTAAAATAAAAGGCAAGCAAAGACAGTCTTTAAAAGGGTCCTACAAACATATGCAGAAAAAGGACACTGAGCCATCTGCATTTCGAACTACAGTGAGGAGCTCTGAACAGCCGAGACTGCATCTCTCTTGAGAACCTAATCAAATACCAAGGACTTAAACAGCATTTGTACAGAGCCCTTTGATGTGGGAGACAGGAGGCACAATAAGTAGTCTTGCATCTCTTAAGATCACCTAAAGAAATCTGAAGCTAGTCTTAATGTGTTTCAATTCCCATAACTAGTTTTAAAGACCAATTACATACATTATGAGTATCCAGTATTAAGTACAGAGGTCTTCAATAGACTAGTTAATTTTATCACGCTGCAAAATTTATTCCTCTAAAGGCACAACAGTGGTGTTTTAGAACCAGCTGGCTCTATTACATAAATTTTAAGCTTATTTTAAGTCCAGTAGCCCTCCAGCTACTAAACTGAGGTAGTATGCTATGCAACCATCTTGTTCAAATCTTGAACATGTCAACGGCAAAACCAGTTACAATTTCTCAAGTCATGTTTCCAGACTCCCCAGCAAAGCTGACTTCAGTCATGACAACTCCCTAAAATCTTTTCTCTGTATAACAACTTCCAGCATACTGAAAATATACAAGCATGTCAGTTTACACTGACCTTGCAGACATTCAAAGCCAGGAAAGAATTTACTTGGATTAACAGAATATGCTTATGCTAAGAAACTAACCAGCATGAAGCCAAAGTTAAATATATTTAGGCATTTCAGAGAGGCACCAAGGAAGGTTTTGTGGTTAAGGCACATATATATTAAAAAACTCCATTTTAGTTAGAACTGAAATTAAGTTCTGCAATAGACCACAAGTCTGCTACTGAAACAAGGTTTGATACACCTCCAGTCAATATTTTCTAGCCACAGCCAGTCTCTGCCCTCCCCCCCCATACTTAAAGTTAAAAACCCACTGCCCTAAATGTTCAAGCTCCCTTAGGAGGATACCAGCAGATACTTGCCTTATGTGGAGAAAAGAATCAATCCTATATGGTAACTGTAGCTCCTTTGAAATCATTGTTTCAAAGGCAAGATCAACCAACAGGAATGCATTTCTCTAGGGAACATGAAGATTTAAGTCTTGATTTCCTACCTGCTCACTTGTATCAACCCACACTAAGTTCTGTATAGCAGGTAAGTTTTTACCAAGATCCAGAACCCTATTTTATACTAAATGCCCTTTAAAAAAAAGCATGACAAGTCAGTAATGCAAGATAGTACCAAGTGTCTGCATATACAGGCAAATGCATTCCTACAACAATTCAACACTAGGAGTGCTTGATCTACAGCAACCTTTGTTTCTAGTGTTGAATTGTTGTAGGAATGCATTTGCCTGTATATACACTTATGTCCCGGTGAACTCTAACAGGACTATCCAGAACACACTTTTCCCCAAAATTTGGTTTAGTGTGGATTCATTCAAGTCAGGCAAACCCTGATTTAAAATCTCTCACTTATTTTCCCCTAGAGAAACTCATCCATTTTGGCAGATATAATAAACCCTGAGAAGGAAGAACACTAATAATACAAAGAAGATACATCATTTAAGTGTTTTATCATTTAGAGAACATTCACTCCCTCCCTGTGTGACTCAAAACAAACCTAGTTTACTAAAAAAAAAGCCTTGGTTGTAATTAAAGAGATAAATCACCATTTTAAAGAAACAAAAAGTTTGGGCTCTTCCACAAGTTACCTAAACACGATGTATCTAAATCTTTCCCACAGGCACCGCAGAAGCGAGTGCAGTTGAACAGCTAATTCTGTTATTGATGTATCAGGTAGGGTAATTTTCATTTTAAATATGGTTTAATCCCAAATTTTTAAAAATGTACATCAGCATGCAGGAAACTTCCAATTATCCACTTTGTTTTGCATTTGAATCGTTATCAGCCAGCAAGACTTAACCTTCTTCTAAAGAAATATAAAGAAGATTTATAACCATCCTTAGAGTAAATTGTCTCCTTCAAGTTGTATTTTAGAGACATGCAAGAACATGTGCATTAATCCACAAGCTTGCTTAAATATATGAAAACAGCACAAGTTACACATTTGTAACACTTCAGTTCTTACCTGTGACTTGCAGATACCAAGCTTCAATTAAGTGCACAGAAGTAGCATTTCACAATAAAAATTAAGATCAACTAAATTAGTCTATTGTTATTCTTTATCCTTCAACTTGAAGTACCCTCTGATAAATGACTTAGCAAAAACCAAGTCTGTACTTACTGAACATGAACTCAGAGATGCTTGTCTTAAACCCATGAGGATAACATACTCAGGTTGCATTTGCTTAGATTCAAAAAGTAAGTCAGGAAAGTTTTGGTCAAAGAGTAGATTATAGCATAAATAAGGTGCAATAAGAGGTTTAGTACTTGAGTTTTGGGTCCTAATTTACTGCTTTTCTCCTGATGAAATTAAATGGCAAAAAAACATCAACCAACATCTTGTTTCACAATGCATAAGCAGGATGAAGCTGCTGACAACATATGAACACAGTACTGAAACTCAGAACTCAGTTTGCTCAGGTACTGAAGGATCTCCTTAAATATCTTGGGAGGTGTCAACCTTGGTCAAAGTCCAAACCAAAAAAGGGCAGGAATTTCCTTCTTTCCCCTAACTATAAAAATAAAAGCTGCCTGCAGTAAAGCTTGCCATCAGGTCCAGGAGGACTAACTTCACAGAAAGCTCTCCTCAAACTCAAATTCAACACCAGAGATCTGCGCTCTTAATCTCAGGAACAAGATTCAATATTCAATTACAACAAAGCAGAAGTTACTTCTGCCCCTTGAAGTCCAAACAGGAAAGTATAAAGAACCAGGATAAATACATATGCAAAAAAAATCCAGAACCATTTGGGCTGAATGGGACAACTGAACATCAGTTAGTCCAAGCCCCTACTTGACACAGTTCCAATTAGATCAAGTTGCTCAAAGACTTGTCCAGCCAATGTTTGAATATCACCAAGCATATTCTTTCTAGACAACCTGTTCCAATATTAAGGTTGGAATCTTAAACTAAGTTCAGAAAAATACTCAAAGGCAAAGGAAGCCTTCACACCTGAGCAAAAACAGGGAAAATGGCAAGGATAAGAGCAATGTTCAGAATAATTAAGTCTACCTCACTTTTATTGTAAGCCTTTATTTCAAGAGGTTATACAGTTGGTATAAACAAATGTACATGTGAAGACCAACCTAGAAGCAAATGCTCAGAGCTGAGATGAAAAAGCATTTGTCATTTAGATAAGTAACAGCTCACTGTAGAAACAACCTCAGTATTCAGGCCTTGTATTTCTGAAAGAGCTTGCATACAGTTTTGCACATCTAGATTCAATGCCAAAAAATAGCCAAACTCCTTTCCTAGATGAAAGGTTACATCTTTATGCAGGAAAGCTTACTTGGCAAGCTTAAATTAGTCTGTCAACCAAGTACAACGATCCCGGTTATGTATGTTTTAATAAAAGTTCCACATCTGTGTCATTAGCTTGGAAATAAAACATCTCTGCATCAGTTTCAGGTCCAACTGACAGAAGTGTTTTGAAAGTCTTCCCTGATGGTAGAGGCTTCCAGAATAACCAGTGAAATCCATGAACCAGCACTTGCAGTCAAACTTCTATGTTCAGTCTAAACAACTTAAAGCTTGACATGAACTGAAGATGTTCTTTCCTCCAGTTGCCATTACCATGGGTGCTGAAAAACAGATCTTCCAAGAACAGATAAGAAACAATGGCCTGGTTTGGTATTTTATTACAACAGCTCAAGAAGTCAGAGCACTGGTGCGTAAATGCTACTGTAAGGGAAAACCTTGACAGGACAGGCATGCTTTGGTGATGGATTTTTGGACTAGGTTGTTACACATAGCTGCACAATAAAGTAAACAAGGGAGGCAAAGCTGACAGCCTGAGACCCATGCTTTAATGACAGTGGATATTTTCACTACTTATACATGCCATGGAAATCAACTTGTAATCGCATCTTAAGATGTCTATATGTAAAAAGCATGGAGTGAGGAATTACACATTAGGAAATGCAAGCACTAGGATCACTTGTGAAGCTTTAAGTTCAGCTTCTCTTGGAATATGTATGATCCCCAATTCCCTTCTCCATCCTTTCCTTCCCATAAAGCCCCACCTTCACTCAGTGAACTAGGTGGACAATAGTCCCTGAACCCAAAACTTTTCTTTATATTCATTTTTATTAAACCTTGTAGTCAGTGTGGAGTTCTGAATCAAGCTGATCTTTTCTACACTGTTTATTTTATAGCACCTCTTCTGCTAAAGATCCACAGTGCTTACCACAGTTTTTACACTGTCCCATATGGTTAAGTGGTAGTAATGTATTTTTAAAAGGTTGAAAAATCTAAGAGTTCAAGACATCAGAAGGATCTTCTAGCTTTGGTAACCAGAAGTCTAAAGTCCAGTTCTTTGAGTACTCCCAGTTTTTATAGTATTCTGCTCTGTATTTGGCAAATAAAACTCCACTAGCTGGGGGTCCGAGCTGTAGAGATGAGCACTGAGGCCTGGAGTTTTATACTTAACCCCAAAACCATAACTCTGCACACACCTGTAAAAGCTTCCAGTAACTTACTAGCTGGTACCACAATCCACAACAGGGCAGGGACACATCTAGTTCTCCAGGATGGCAGTCACCTGACTCACCAGACCACCACCTAGAACTTCTTCCCAGATAAAGTCACTACTCCCTCACCCCGGTGCTTCTACAAACACCAGGTAAGGGAAGATCTTATCGGGCCACCTGGAAGTTCTGGATTTCTTCAGGTGTCCGAGGCTACTGCAGCCTCTGCTTAAAATAAACTCAGTTATTACCTGTGGGGATGAACTACTGATGCCAGTGCACTCACAGCAACAGGCAAAAGATCAGACAGTTTGTTAGGCATCTGAATATCCAATCATCATTCCTCCCACAAACAGCTTAATCTGATTATATTAGTTTATTGCCTCAATTGCACAGCACAGATAAACCTCTTTTGGAAGGAGATGAGCTCCCTGGCAAGCCTTCAGAATAGAACGGTACTCACATTTGGTGCAGTAGCTTGATCAACAGCCACAGCCATATTTATCAGGAAGCTCACGTCATGAAGGACTCACATCAGAGCCAAAATGAGTCAACCTAATTCCCATAAGACTCCTTTAAAATGGTCAGCCCTAAAGCTAGGGGCAGAGTCGTCCAGTCTTATTATTTTGAACATAAAGTTAGTGAAAACCCCTTAGCAAATTCAGTAATCTTTCTCCCCTTTAAAGTTTTCTTGCAGAGTAGCATATGGCAGTTCAAGCTGACAAAACTGTGTACACGAGGGGGAAGTGTGCCTGACACTAACATTTAAGGGATATTCAAATCTTACACGTGCTCAAGCTACATTAATGCCAAACTGGAAACCTAACAAGGTTCAACAGGCTCTGGTACCAAATTTTTATGAAAATCAGGAACAGCTGTCTTTCACCAAGATGCTTCTCCCTCCATATGCTTTTATTGTTGCAGGATCCCCAATTTATTTGTTGGGCTCCCACACCTGCCCTGAAGCACTGCAATGCTGGGCTAAACATCACGTTTCTGTACAGCCATTCAATCAGGTGCCCCCTCCACACAAAGTAAGACCTTCATCTGGCTTTGGGCACTAGTTATTTCCCCAACTACTTTAGAAGCAAGCTATTTTCTTTAAACCATTAAAGAAAAAGCCATTAAAGTCAGTATGTGTAATAAACCACATGCCACCTGCCTCAGCAAGGCATCACTGCCATGCTTAAACTGTCTGCCATAGCTTTAACTGTTGTTCATCTTATCAGAAGGATGTCAGAAGTCTTATGCAAGTTCACCTCTAACATACTCGTTATCCTCTTAGGAGCCATCGAATGAAATGTGAGTTAATGAATAACACAGCAGAAATTATTTCATTATCCCCATGGTGAAAGAGAGCCATCTAATTCTTGGATATGATGTCAGACTTGAGAACCAGCCAGTGATGCTTACTCAAGCTTCCACTGCTTAATCAACTGCTACACCAATGGTGTTCAAGCAAGACTGCCAGAGCATGAAGCAAAGCTACCCTGATAACAGCCTTAGGAACAATTAAAGCAGCAAGTGAGGAACTGAAGCCTGTCGTTTTGCTTCCACAGAAGGGAGGACAGGAAGGGGAGGTTTTTAGCAGCATACATTTAATGTATAGGCCTTGCGCAGATATAGAAATCAACACAGTAATAGCATGCCAGCTCTTCACATTCTCCTCTTGCCTTACCTCGACTTTTACAGGGTCTCAACCCCACTCCAAGTTACCACCTGTCCCTGGTACTACCTAAGTCAACCTGTCTATCAAACTCCATCAGAAACCCAAGACACTTTTAAAGGGAAGTCTGAAGGGAGGTATAGATCCTTCAGTCATCAGCAATCCTGTTTTCTGGTATTCAAGGCTATCTCACTTCCACTTTTAAACTAGTGCCTTCCACTATAGAAACTGATGCCTTATGACTTCAAGTAGAGGTTCACTCCCCTGCGAAAAACACACCCGTCTCCTGCTAGCATGGGTAGGATGGAGGACAACTGCAAGACAGACTTCCTCAGCCTACCAAAGTCCTCCTTCAGGTCATCAAGACACTTGCCCGCAATTAAAAACCAGCTTTAGATTGCCTGAAGAATTCATATGTTTAAAAGACTGTCTGGCTCTGCCAAGGAGACCAGGCAATTTAAGACCGTGTTTAGAGAGACTATATTTTACTAATTTGATAACCCTGAAAGTCCATCCTCATTGATATGAGGACAGCTATGCTAGGCAGTGCTCTTCAGATAGTTTGACTCTTGGGACACATGTTCCTTCCCATCCAGAACACCCCTGTATTTCTTTTAAATTATGCCATCAAGAGCAAGCTCAGAGACAAGCAAGCAGCAGACATTTGAACAGTTCATACCAATCCATTATAGAAGCTTGCAAGTATTACTTACCAGGTATTCCCCTGTAACAACTTGACTGATGAGGAATACATTAGTAAAACAAGCAAGCTAAAAACCTAAGTAAGAGGAAAAGAGAAAGCCTGGGAGACCAAAGCTAGAAGACTGACTTCTCATACAAACAGAGCTGTCTTCCTGACACGTCATACCCAATAAAAGAGCCCAACACAAGCTTTGCAAACAGTTTTCTCTACATGGGCTGCAGAAACTGAGATGCGGTCTCTTTTGAAGGAGTCAGACTTTCCCATAACTTGCAGCTTACAGTCATTTCTGAACAGCCACACATTACTGAGTTTCTGTAACAGGTCAAAAGCAAAGGATAATTGTACCATACTCCAAACCATACTGAAAGAAACACTATCTTCAAGCCTAGCCTGCGCTGTTCTGTCATTCTCACATGAGTACGCACATGTAAGATGTATTCATATTTAAGTCCTGGCATCACAATTACTCTGTCAAGAATGCAATGCTGAGATATATTTAGAATGGTTCTGTTAATACAATAGCTAGCTTCCATAATGCTGTTAAGGTATCCCAGACTCTAAAACCACTGTTGTTCTATAAGCGTTCATCTTAAATTCTTCAATAATTGCTCAAAATACCTATGTTTAAGATACTGCCATGGGATTAGTATTGTATCTGTAAAACTGATAGAAAATGCAGTCAGATTAACTATCAAAAGTTGGCTTTGGGGCAAGGTTCTATAATACTGGAAGCTTCTGAACTGGGATGGAACAGCTTCAACACCCAGCTGTGCCAGTGAACAACATCTACCTGCACATGAAGAACATCTGTGTGCAGGCACTGCCTCAGCCTTTGAGTCATCTCCACACTGGCACTTAGTGCCAAGCAGAAAGTCTTGAGGTACTTACCCAGTTAGTGCCCATTCACCTATCAGCTGATCAGCAGTGCATACAGCTGTGCTTCAGCCTACAGAGCTGGAAATCAGTGCCTAAAGGTAAGCACAGTAGTACAGAGTAAGGTAAGAAATAAGTTTTTGAGATAGTATGCAATTTAAGAGGGTAATGGGCTAGAACCTCACTTGTGAGGCTGGAAGCCTTAACAATTCAGACTTGCACAGTGACACTGCTTTAAGTTTAATCACATGGTTACATTCCCCACTGAGTCAGAGCTGTCCTTACACAAAACAAAGTCCTTCAGAGCTTTTCAGTGGTGTCTTAAGAGGCTGTATCCATACTATTTCTACAGCAGTGTTGGTTAACCAAGTTTTCATGCCAAGAAAACTGCCAAAAGCACATGCAGCCAGAAGAGGTTAATCTTTTCTGGAAGCATCCTTAGTGCCACGTCCACACCAGCTGTACACAAAAACCACCCTAGAGACCTTAAGTAAGATTCTCACATAAAGTCAGATTTCATGTCTGACCTTCTGCCTTTTTAAAAAGGCCCACATTCTATCACTTAGTGAGCACTTCTTATTTTGGACACCCACTTCAGGAGACAAACACATCCCTGATTCAACTGTGTGGTCTGGTGTGAGGACAGGACAGCAATATCCAAGTGTCCTTAACTCTGCAGTTTCCAGCTTAATACATCTAGACAGTATCACTAGAAGGATGTAAACAATGTCATCCAGACTGTCTATGGAAACATCAGTAATTAAAAACATACCTGCACACCACATTCTTTGGTGTTCAAATGTGAAAAACAAGCAGCTTCCCAGACATTCCCTATATTAGCATAACAAACACCTGTTATCCTCAACAGCTGTAAAGCCACTACAGTTCTTCCTACACACCCCAAGCTTTCTGCTAGCATTAAGTAGCTGCCTAAGTGAGAGTCAGTTATAAAGTCATTCTATCACCACTACTATTTTCTCAAAGCTTAAAAATTAAATCAAGTATTCCACTACTGGAATTTTCATTACCAGGAAGTTGCAATAATGCTTATTGCATTATGGTTATTGGTTTGTTCTCCCAATATAACTCAGTCAGTTCAATGCTTTGAGTTAATTATTATTCCTTAACTAAGGTAAATACAAACAGAAGCCTGAAAGCATGAAATAATGAAACAAACAGTAGGAAGCAAAGCTCAACTACTTAAATGGATTACTTCAAGATCGCCTGCAAGTATCAGGGAAATTCTCATAGAGCTCTAATATGCATGAGAAATTTAAAGGCCTGATGATTAGAGCTTCAGAAAGTGGCCAAAAGAAAATTATACAGCAAGGTAAAGACTCAGACTTTTTACTGTATCTAGACACTTGGGATTAGCAATGAAGAAAGGTTTGTCATAATATATAAAAATCAACTAGAACCTGGATGCAGTATTTCCAGGATACTGTCATACTTTGATTCTCTCAGCAATAAAGCATAAATAAGCATGAACGATTCTCTGGAGAGTCCACCAAAACCCCACAGATACTGGTTCTCTAGAGCTTATTCTGCACTGATCAAAAAGTACCTTCACTCATACTCTTTTCTCATTCAACTGAGGGAAAGAAGATACAGCATCTCAGGAGATACAGGATTTCATGGAAGGCAGCAGTAAGATTCAGCCCTGGCACAGCCTTATTTTACACAAGGGCTACCAGTTGGCAGAGAGGCTTCACTGACTTATGCTGACATGGTTCAACTTGGAACTGCTCAAACAAGTACCTCATTTGAAACTGGCCCTATAAGAGGTTCAACCTATAGATTAAAGCCTTTGAACTCAGGCAGAAGTAACTTCTACAAAACAACACACTTCACTCAACAAGAGCAGCATGCTAAGAAAGTAAGTGAATAGACAACTAGAAAGCAATTCAGGTGTCAGTCTTCCTGTGAATAGCCAGGACAAGGTGCTTTTTGTTTCTACCTTTGAGATCTTGACAAATCAAGAATAGATTAAATGTGCTAGCAGACTAGCTTCTACCTCACAGACTGACACATGAACTCATGGAAAAGATCTGCCAATACTCTGAAGTAACTTACACCACAGCAAACACAGCCATCCGTATGTTCTCTTTGCCTTGTAAGAAATTTGAAGCAAATCATGCCTTTTCAGCATTACAGTAGGCTGACAGGTAATCATTTTGCTTACAGTCAAGATAAAATAAAACCTCAGAAATAAGAGCTGGAGGTCCCAACTGTATAGGTATTAAACAAGATGAACAACAATTTTTAGTCTTGTTAAAGCCAGGAGGAATATCTGCTTGAGTATAGTTACCAACAAAGGTTTCATTACCTCTAGGAACACGCTCTGAAATACATACATTTGCATTTTGCACATTTTTCATTTAACCTTGCTACATTCACCAGCATTTTTTGCAGCTCAGTGACCAAAACAGAGTTACTGAATAACTTTCCAGTATGAAGTTTCAGTGCATTAGTTCTCACTACTGAATTAAATACATAGCCATCTTAACATCCACAAACCCAATAACCCACTCCATAACCCACAACGACTAAAGCACATTCTATCTGTGGAAAACACGTGAGCATTTATCAAGTAACATATCAAATCTTACCACAAATACTAAACAAAAACCAGCAATTCAACTGTTTCAGTTAACAATTAACAAAATAGTTCTGAGAAAAAGGAATGCATCTGCTTCCACTTCCTACATAAATCTAAAGTAGCACCTCAGGTACACAACCCAGTGCTAGACAGCAGTAGAGGCAAACCCTGGGAGGGCTGCATGTTCTGCAAGTGACACTTTCAAACTCAGTTTAACTGAGATACAGAACAGTTTCAGGAGTTAGATTTGAGGGGTAATTTGAAATCAGCAGTAACGGCTACCCTTTCAGCATTTAGGCCTTCCTGTAACAGAAGTTCAGCCCAACACCCCAGTGCCATAAGGCAGACAGTATCCTTAGCTCCAGAGTGGCATGATCCACAAAGCAGCCCTATTACTCTGTACCTCTCTGACTACAGCATACTAGCAGCACTACCTAGTGAAGGCAGCTTTAGGATAGGGACAATTTTACCTACAGAAGCAAAATAAAGCACTGCAGCAGCACTTGTTAAAATGCTTTACTTGCAGCACCCCTGGTCTAGAAGCACTGTATTAAAAATCCCCCCTGTTCAGAGTTTATCAGTCTAGTCATGCTGAACATGGCACTAAGACTGCAAGTGAAACTCAAAAGATGCAAGGGGCTGATGCAACACTGAATCAAAGGTTAAGTTGCAGACTTTGACCTCAAATCTGTCTGCAAGGAACACCATGTCAGTTGTGACAAAGAGTTAAAATACTGGAAGGAAAAGAAAGAACCACATTTGAGTTGTGATGAACTTAACTCACCTTAACTATGATTCCACCAGCTCAGTATGAGCAACAATTCCGTGAAAACTTTACACCAAGCTACCTCAAAACACTAAGGATAAAATTCAAGCCTACTGTTTTACACAAAAAAATCTGCTACTCCTCGCTTTGGAAGTTCAGTGAGGCTTGAAAGTAGGGCAAACCTAACTAGACAAATTAGAAGACTTATTCCTTACTTCTGAATTGAAGCCTTTGGACCCTACCGTTCAACCTACTTCATCATCAAGCACTTCATTTTTAAGATACTCCATATACCCAGTATATTTTATAGTATTCACCCAGCCTATTTTGTTTAGATGAGACATTAGTAAGGACTTTTCCCCATTCCTCCCCTTAAAGAAAACCTGTAGAATTGACATCAGATACAACATAAAATACATCACTGCCAAGATAAAGCTGAAGTTAGACACTCTTCATCTCAGAAGTATTTGGACCAATCTCCAGGATTTCACAGGCAAAAAACTCACCAGCAGACCAACTCCTAAATCCTAATTTAGAAGTTCAACACTGTACATAAAACTGAAGAATGAAAAAGGTGTAACAAGAAAGGCACAGTTGTTTGTTTGCTACAGGTCACATTTACTTCTTTCTGCTAAAGGAAAAAACTTACCTACCCAGTAAGTTTAGAGTGATACACACCTTGGTATTTAAGTAATTGAGATCTAGAGATATAGGACATAGGTGAATAAGAGCTAACTCTTTAAACAAATGCAGGATTTAACAGGATAAATTCCTATTCTATATTCAAGAGTTTAAAGGTTACAAGAGGCTCTGTGCTGGAGGAACAGATCAGCACCAAGCAACAAGCTTTTTATAACATGGCAAAGATGCTCCAAATTCCATGCAGAGGCTGAGCTGTCACTCATACAGCATGATCTACGGATTCCCATCTCACAAAGGTTCACAACTTTCTCTTCCACATTCTTATAGGCAAAAAATTATCCAGAAGTTGTTTAAACTCTTTATGAGTTCTGGTTAAAATGTTATTAAAAAAATCAAAGTAACCAAGCCATCAGCATGACTTTTGAAGGGTTATAGGTAAAGCAGCTCTTCAGAAGTCAGCTAACAAGCAGCAGATTATTCAGACAAGTTTCAAGCCATCATATTTGTTTCAACATGCACAAACTCTGCTAAGTCAAGTCTTTCAACAATACTTAGCATAGTCACCTAGGAGAGAACACAATGGCAAAACCTGACTAATTGCTATTGAAATATGGTGCTGATTGTGTTTTCTTTTGCAAACATGACAGATGCACTGAGTTATTTTACCACAATTGATCTTCACTCAGCTGAACAAGCCTTCTCTGAATTGGCCGTAGGGTATTCCTTCACCTTTTGCATTTTAGTTAGCTACAATTAGTTAAGCAGATCTTAAGAACACCAACACCACACAGGGACCCTATTTCTTCCTCCCATGTTTTCCAGAGTCAAACAGGAGGCTTGAAGTTCTAGAAAACTGATGCTACACCACCAGTTTAAAGTTTACTGTTCATCAATTCATGAAAGTTCAAAAGCTGACCTTTTAAAAGCAGTAAAAAAAGCCCAGCTGGCTACATCTGCAACTGCACCACAAATGTGCTTCACAGCAACACCTTCAGTCTCCTAAAAATCTTTCAGCAATAAAACCACTGAGACTCGCCAACCTGCCTGAACAGACTTGAGTGTTCTCTGCACCTGCAGAAGCAGCTATCATGCTCCAAACCCAGCCTGGAAATTCAAACTAGCTCTAGGAATTCTTTAATTGTCTTGGCAAGAGTCAGTATAAAAATTGTGGAGTTTAAGCACATAAATTAGTTTTTGGAGGGTTTTTTGGCACTAGGCCTTTCTTTTAACTGTAAGCTTAACTAGATTCTCCCCAGCCCACCTGCTAATACAGTAATTCTTGCACAAAAAACTTAAGTCCCTTCTTGCCCTTTTCACAATATAAGTCACTTAAGACCAATTTCTTCTGACAAGGCACGTCTTAACTTATCACTCCTTCCCTTTGATAAGTGAAGTCAGTTTAGCTGAATAACAAATATTACTGATCTGCAGCGTATTTTTTAAAAAAAATGTTTCTTATCCAGTACATTACTTTGTCTGCTGGGATTGTCACATGGTAGAAAGTGTTTATGATGAGACTAAAAACTGAATTTTGTCGGAAGAACCAGAAAAATCAATAACAGTTGTTACAAATCCTCAGAAATTGAAAGGAGACGAGGTAGATTAAACCATACTGCAATTCTGGGGCTCCTGAAATATGTTCAAGTACATAAGGCTTAGCCCTACTAGGTCTCTAATTTGAATGTCAAACAATTTGTGTCTAGGAGCAAGAAGTATGCTAGAATCCATAAAGGAACTACATTCAGCAAGGGCTGGCCAGATAATCACTACCTCTGTGTGAGCAGTGGTCCAGTCTCAAGCAGTTGTACATACCGCTAAGAGTTTAGAAAGCTGGACAGTAACTTGAAATAGTAATGTTTAGAAAAACAAGCTACAGGACACAGCAGCATGCAACTTACTCTTCAGTGAGCTGCCAAACTGTTCCCTCTCCAACCCGAACAAATCAAGTTGTCTTATGCAAGAGGAAAAGTCTTCATACCTTAGCGCTGAATGAGAACATGGCGGTCTACGGAATGATGCAATAGCACTATTAATTTTAATAGGACTGCTGTCTGGGTGTGACCCCCAGAAAGGACAGGAGCACCTAAACTTGTACCTTACACAAACAGCTTATTAAAACCATAGTCTTAAAAAACGAAAGCAAGAAATAGCTCTTATTGTCCTTGTTATACCAATCTTGGACTTGCCAAATCAAGGAAAATCCTTCCATCCTTTGTCCACAACTCCCCAGGCTGAGTCTTCCACACGAACACCACACCCACCCAGTTCAGGCATTAGCCAGTGCAGTGACAGTAATGAACTTAACCACCCTCTGCAGGTGAGCATCATATCAAGCAGGTTTCAAAACTGCTTCCTGCTCCAAGTTGATTACACATTTGGCATTGCTTTTCTCTCAGTGAACTACTAAAGAATTCCCATCCTTAGACCCTTCCACTGTTAGGTTATCACCAGCCTTTCAAGAGTTCACAGGAAGAAGTGCCTATGCAATAAAAATATTGCAGAGGAGTTAGAATGACCTAGCAATTAAAAGCTAGACAGCTCTTAAACCAGCCTACCAGTCAACACCTGAGAAGGAAAAGATAATTTGCCTGGAGTAATGAGCTAAGTATAGAGCCACCACAACTAGAGCTCCCCTATTTATTTTTGCATTTCTTTTGATGCAAGTGAAACAGCTTGGGAAGAAGCAGGCTTCAGCGGCTGGTAGAATGAGTTACTGAAGCTACTCCAAGCAAAGCAGCAGCAATCTTGTGCTTAACATACCAAATTCTACAAAAGCAGCACCAAGAGTCAAGATCAGCATCTTCTAAATCGCTGGAGTTTTTTTACTATCCTCTGTTCATTACCATATTTCAGCATTTTCAGGAATCCTATTTCAGAAAACCCCAACAACATACTCATCTTGTCTAGTCCTCTCACTAGATCAGTGTTTAGCAGTTACCCTCATCAAGTATCTGCATTCATCGTGTCATTTAAATGCCAAAATTCCAGTTTGACATGTGGAAGACATTTTGGTTCCAGCTACTAAAGCCTGCAGAACTGAATGGGGGGGGGGGGGGGGGCCAACATGA
>JAVKLA010000088.1:1641228-1652537 GCA_034782735.1 Sagittarius serpentarius
CCCCCTCCCGGGGCGCGGCCGCCTGCCTGGGCCGGGGTCGCTGGGCTCCTGGCTGCCTCCGCCGCCTCTCACAGCCACAACAACATGGCGGCCGCACGGGACGCGGGCACGGCGAGGCCAGGCGGGCGGGCGCGCGCCCGACGCCACCTCCCCCTCTCCCACCCCACCCCTCCTCCTCCACCGCGGGGCGGGGCCGGGCGCGCGCCGTTCCCGCCCTCGGCGGCCCAGCCACCGCCCTGAGCGGGGTCCGGCGCGTCCCCGTCCGCCCCCCCGCTCTGAGGGGGAGGTCGCGGCGGGCAGCGCCGTTCCCCTCGGGGCTCCCTGTCCCCTCAGGGGGGCGGGCGGCTGGAGCCGCGAACCGTCCGTAGAGCCCCACAGCCACTCTCCCTTAGCCCCTCAGCAGGTGAAGCTGACTCGCCCCTTCCTCTTTTTGTAACCCGGGGGGGGGGCGCTTAACCGCCCGCAGCTGGCTGAGGCCGACCTCGGCCCGGCCCTCGGCAGCGCAGAGCCCTGCTGAGGCAGGAGGTGCGATGCGGTGGTGCAGACGGTGTCTCAGGAGAAGGTTTTGTGGCCGCCTCGGCCAACCTGTGAGGCAGGTAATAAATAAGTGGCGGCGGGCTGGAGTTGGGTGCTGAGGGGAGCTGCGGGAGCCGAGGAGTTCTGCAAGCTGAGGTCTGCCCAGTCCCCGCAGCGTCCGCTGGCAGTGGGGCCTGCACTCCCGGGATCCTCCTTAGGAGCCTTGCAAAGCCCGTGCATCCCTTGGAGAAACACCATCCGACTATAAAAGCCGCTCTTGCATACAAGGTCTTCTGGCTGGTGCTTTCCTCCTTTGCTTTTGTGACATTCAGCTCAGCTGTAAGAACATGTGTGGCCCCATGCCATCAGTAGTCACACCATCCAAGCCACCCTGAGCAGCCCGCAGCTCCTAGAGCATGAGGTAATGGAGAGGAGGGAGCCAACACGAGGCACAAGAGCCAAAAAATACATGGAAATTGAGAGGCAAGTGATAAAAGGGATAGGAGCGTTAAGCAACAGAAAGGCACAAGAAAGCTTGAGAGGCAAATGGCAGCAGTGTCAGAGGTAGTAGGGCACGGTTGGCAGGAAGTGTTGCAGTTTCCAAAATGAAGCTTTAACTAAGCCTTGTGCAATGGAGTTCCTTTTCAGCAGCAAGATTTATATCTGGGGTTTGTTGCAACTGTGATGGATCATTAATGCTTTATTTTTATATGTATCTTTAATTTACAATACTGTATGTAGGTCAGGTTGTACTTTTGAGAAACATTTCCACCTGCTCCTCGTGTTCGCCTTGATCTGAAATGAAATGCTTGCTTGCAAGTAACTATAAAATGCACTCCTAAATTATCCACAGGACTCTCCCTCTGAGTCCAAGGCTAGTCATTGTAACAGATGGACTTCAGTCTGTCATTAAGTCATGTTTAAGTTAGAAGTAGCATTAATGTGCAGAGAGAACAATATAAAATACAGGATCCCATGTCTTTAAACGCAGATATAAGCCATGCAGTTAGTTGTTTTCTGGTTTCGCTCCCTTGGTCAGGGACAGTAAACATTTGAAAGGAAGTTAATCAGCCCCTCTAAAGGGATTTTTTTTCCAATGACAAGCCATCGTCTGAATGCAAATGTGATCTGAAAGTCAATATGTACCTTCAGAGGAACTTTGGAAGAAATACAGGTAACTGAAGGGAAAAACAGGATTCCTGGCCTGTTTATACCCAAAAGCAATGAAAAAATGTTCAGCCGGTATAGCTGCATCTGAAAAGGATGTGTGTTGACAGCATTAGGAAGCAGAATATGAATTTTGAAAAGTCCCTGTTAAATGGTTGCCTTTTGCAGTATGCCTGGATGGAGACCAAATGTGACCTACTTCAGGAAGCTGAATCCTGGAGACCCAGGGCTTTTGTACAGCAGAACCTACTGGTTGCTCCTTATGTTTTTTAAAGAGGGGGAACTAGCTGGAGTGCTGTCATTGTGACAGGAAAAGCTGTGCACTTCCAGCTGCTTATTTCAGTGACACAAATTGGCTTCTTTCGCATTATTTTTACCGATATGGTTGAACGCGTTGCATGGAGACTTTCCACATTTTGTGTACTGAGTCTCTCCATGTCCTGTGTTCCAGTCCATTTTTTTAATAAATGTAGGTATGGCCCCATGATAAATGACTTTTGCTTCTATTTTCTATGATGATTGGGGCAAAGGATGATAGCTAATAGGAATTATTTTATGGAAATGGAAATTACTGTACCATAGGGAGAGCAAGGCATGTGAGAACCTGACACGCAGCTCAGGGAATGAGGTGTTCCCAAGCCTGCCATTCTGACGGACCTGGAACGTATCCTCACTCATCTAGTACAAAGTTTTTAATTTGTCAGGTTGAGGGTGGTAAGGAATTACCGAGGAACTACTGAAGCACTAGCTGTTTTTAAGCACGAGGAAGAAAAGCAATCCAGTCATTTAGACACCTGTTAGTCTGACCTCAAGAACATTAAAAGCTTAGAAAAAAATGTAAGGGAAAAAGTAGTTGAGGACAGAAAATAAAGTGGAAAATAAAGTAAAAAATGCGACATAGCCTTACTAAAGATAAATTCCATTTAACTAAGATTATACCTTTGATAATTGTTTTCTAGGCAATGGATATATAATAGATTTAATCTAACTGGATTTAATAAGATACTAAAACCAATGCCATATGGCAAACATGTAGTTCATCTGGGGAGCTATTTGGTAGAGAAGAAGCTAGCTACAGACAGATGACAATAGTTTGGGTGGAAAGGTAGACTGTGAGGGTGGAGCCGAGCTCCTAAAGATATGACTTGGAGGCTATCAGCAAGTTCAAAAATTTATTCAATAAATTAATGGAAAGCAGGTCCATTAAAAAGTACTACATGGAAAAGGTAGGGAAGGCACCTCAAACATATACGACATGTGGATGCATGGGGAGTGCTCTCCCAAAACAGCATCGCTGACTGCCCCTTCTCGGAGACGGAGTGCTGGACCACGGGGACCACAGGCTGACTCAGCGAGGCACGTCTTGCAATCTTTTGATCTTGGACAGTAGTTTTCAGACAGGCCTTGGAACAAAAGGTAGGAGTGAGCTGATGGCATTTGCTGATGGCACAAAGTTGGGAGGCACCAGCAGTGCAGCAGGAATAGCTGTATTGCTGGAAGAGTTGGATAACATTGAGTGCTGGCACGTTGGAAATGGGATGAAATTTAATAGTGGAAAGTACAAGGTCATGCCCTTGGGAATTACTAACAAGAATCTCTGCTGCAAGCTGGGAGTTCATCAGCTAGAAATGACAGAAGAAGAGAAAAATCTGGGTGTATTTGTTGACCTCAAGATGACTGCGAACTCCCAGTATGAAGCAGCTCTGATGAAGAGCACATATCAACTGAGGTATTTCCAAGAGAAGCAGAAAATGTTAATACCATTATACAAAGCTCTGCTGCAGCCTTCTCTGGAATCATGCATGCAGCTCTGGTCACTTTTAATCAAGACAGACAAACTTAAAATGTGACTGGAGAATAATTACTGGGTAATCCTGATTTTTTCATATGTAAGGATCTTGAAGTAATTTGTTTAGCCAAAAAATTGAATGCTCAGAAGGGATACAGTTGTTTCCTATGAAACTTAAGGGAGTAAACACAGAAGTAAACACACCTCCCTTAAGAGCAAGGTTGATGGTAGTGTAGGAGAAAACAAGTATCCGATGGCCATGAAAGTCTGGGCTGAAACATGAGAACGCCAGAGCTTCCAGCAGCTCAAGTCCTGAGGCTCTGGGTCATCCTTCCCAGAGCTGCCTTACCCCGATGCAGTTGCCACCAACAGCTGAGAACTGACCCTAAAGACCCAACAAGTCCTTTCCAAACCTCTCCTACTGTTTGAGACACAGCCACTGAGTTACTAGTTGGCTTCTTGTGAAAAGAAGGGGGTACCTGATGTGGAAAGATACTCTTTGGGCTGCAGTCGCAACCCAAATGTCATTTGAGTTACTGGCTGTATTCAGTAAGGATGCATTTAAAATCTGCATGTGGTCGTGGTGGAGGCTGACAGCATCCTGCTCTGGATCATCCCACCCTGGTCCCTCAGATCACCTTCCCAGAGAGGCTGGCTCTTGTGCTCATCCTGTATGTGGGATGCAGTCCTTGAGCCATCTGCACTTGGCACAGCGAGAAATGGCAAACCCAAACGTGTGTCAGGTACTTTCCTGCCCCTGTTAGCATCCAGTAACTTTTAATACACTTCATTCGTGGGATCCAAACAGCCAAACTCAGACTCTGTGGGCTGTTTCTGTTATGATGAAAAACTGATGGTAAGGTCAGATATGTCTCAAAAAACAACAACACACCAAGTCCTGATTCTGTAAGAACCGTCAGATCATGAAACGCAGGGTAGTTTCCTTTCTCAGGACTCCAAACTGGCTTCTTTGGCCAGTTTTCTTCCCAAAAGCAGCTCTTTTCATCCTTTCTCTCCCATTCTGTTTGTTTTTTCATCTTTTGCCTTACTTTGATGTTTTACTCATTTTACTCTCCTTTTTTTTTAACGAATGCCTGAACAGAATGCTGCGCTCAGACCCATCACTGACCACGGTATTTATACTGTGTTCCTCACTGTGTAGGTGCTTCCATTCTTTCTGCTCCCATCAAACAATTTAGTAGATTTAGGATTTTTTGTCTTGTAGTAACACTGGTTTAAAACAAGATGTACTATTAGTGACTCTTTGCTGAAGGGAAGCTAGCACAATGAAGCTGCCTTGGCTATGGCTACACATCAAGGTAATTATTACAGGACTAATCAAATATGAAGATTTGGGGGACCCTGAGAACTTCAAGTTCAGTGGAACAGCTACAACATTTTTGAGCAAATTCTGAAAACGGCTTTGGGGACAGTGTTTCCAGGTAGGAGCACAGCTGTGTGAGCCTGGGTCTGCAAGGACGTGTGAGCTGCTTGGCACGTGAGAACTCAGCTCCATCCAACAGATCAGCCGCAGACATACTGTGCCCGACTGCAAAAGACAGGACAGCACTTCATTACAGAATTTGTATTGAACATACGAGTTCTGCTCGAGTTCGTGAGCAGAGAGTGTTGCTTTGCGGATGATGGATGACACTTGATTTGTGCAAGGCATTTCTGTACCTGGAAGTAAAAGCTGAAGACATCAGTATTGAAGGTACGCCAGCAGTTCAGTGCAGGCAGAACATTTGGAAGTCTTGTTTTACATCTGCTTATATTATTTTCTCATACTTAGAAAGACTAGTACTCCATATTGTTTCCATAGTGAGCTAAAAATAAGTAAAACATTCAAAGCATTTTATGCTGAACAAGTCTTTTCTTCAGAAAAGTTAACTGACACAACTGTTAAGCTGTCATGTGCTATGTTGCTACAACAATGCTGCCCGAAAAATGCTTTTAATAATAAAGCATATATTTTTATCTTAATAAGCACACTTAAGATCAGTCCTTAATAGGCACACTTAAGATCGATCCTGCCTCCTGAAGTTGGATAGTTGTTATCCTGGTTGTTGTTATCCTATCATACAAAAGGGAAACACCAGGCAGCGAGAGGCTAAGAAGCTGTCTGATCAGAGCAGCTGCTTCAAGTATCATTAGAAAATGGTATTATTTTAACTGAGTATGTTAAGTGATAATTCTTTAGAAATACGCTGGTAACCCGCTCAAGGACTGTGCCTGCTGTGGTGCGCAGGTGTCTGAGGAGGGAGTTCCCACCCACAGGAACTTGCACCATTAAAGTTCTCAGAAGTTGAGCAACTCAGTCGTTCTGCTGGCCAGGCGAGCGGCGTACCTGCAGCCTGTCAGAGAAAGGGAGAACTGGTGTTCTGCCCCTGAGCAGATGCAGTGCCGTGCAGAGAATGAATTAAGAAGTATCTTGGGGCATCCCTGGTGTCTTTGTTTAGTGACCAAAAGAAAAAATAGCCTACGATGAGACTGTATGCTAAGAATATACTTAGAGAGGGTTAGTTGGAGAATGATAGGAAACTGAAAAAAATAGTTAATAAATTATTGTAGGATCCACCAGGTCAATAGTTTAATGATAACACCCTGTCTCTGACCATGGAGAACATGCTGTGGAAAGCTTATAACATCCATTAGTCCCTGATAAGCTGATGTATATATCGTTAAGATAAAATGTGAAAAAGGAAAAAGTAGAGCTGAGTTGAAAAATTGCAAAGCCGAGGGCAATGCTGATTCATCATTATTACTGTAATTGCATTTCAGCTGCTTAGAAAATATAATGGCCAATTTCCACAACTTTGCAATTTAGTACTATGGTTATGTCTTTTTTTAGATTATACCGACATTTGCCTCTGGTCATTTCATAACTCTTTCCTTCTATTTCTATTTTTCAAATGTGTTGAGAAGTGACGGTCCTTTAGGGTTTCCTGTGCCCTCAGACCTGCATCTAAACAGCGCACGGGCAGGCTGCTGTCGTTACACCCTCCGTGAAGTCCTCTTGGAGAAAAAGAGGGGACAGCACATGTGCCTTGCCTGGTTTGCATGCGGGGCAGAAGGTCACTTGGCCTGGTAACTACTGAGACTACTGTGTGAGTCGGGGAAAAACAGTGACTATCTTCTGTGACTGCACAGAAGTGAACCAGATATTCTAACCGCCCCCCAGGCTGTCATTTGGGGCTTTCAGGTGGAATTTGAGAAAACGCAGGAACTGTGGAAACCTGGGTGCTGTTCAGGAAGCAGAATGCCATATTGTAGCGTTCATGCCACGCCGACAAAGAAAACAGGCTGACCTCCAGCAGCAAGTTGCTGGGGTTGCTCCAGTGCTTCAGTCCTCCTCTTAGTGCTCTTTGTGCTCCTTGAAATTAAAAGGCTGCTTTTGTGTCTTATCGCTAGCCGAGTGTTCTTACTGCACAAACCAAGTCAAGGAGATTATTGGCATGTATCTGTCAAAACACTGACAGCGCTGCCGGAACTGGGGCGCTCCTCCCCGCCTTTGGCTTATGACATCTGATCATCTGCACCGTTACATTCCGCACTGAACAGCTTCCTCCCATCCATGAATCATACCGAAGAAGGATCCTTTTAATAAAAGTTCCTTTTCCAAAAGCTTTTCTCTGGAGAAGTTCTCCATTTCGGATCTGATCCAAAGCCCGCTTGCCCAGAAACTTCGGATGGCTCTGGATCAAACCCTGAGAGAGGGATTTTTCAGCAGAACTCAGCAGCCTGCAAGCTGTTTTTAATGCTTTGCCTTACCTGTGCAAGGTGGGGCAGGAGTTACCTTGCACAGCTGGGATCAGAAAGGTGCGATTTGCATTAAGATTTCAGGTCTGACTTTTACTGTCATGAGGCATTAAAGGTCTCTGGCACATTGTACAGAGGTGAACGGATGCACTTTTTGTTTGCCAGGGTAAATTTCATTTGTACAAATAATGTGTATGTGTGCAATTAACTTGGTTATACATATGTAGTTAGTGTAACCAATGTTTTGGGCAGAGGCTCCAATAGTTCACAGTGCTTTAGGAAGTCAAATAGGTAATACAAAATTGGTAAAGTAACAAAAAAAAAACCCCGAAGAGGAATAGCGATTCGAAATGCCTCGATGACAGATTCGAAGCCCACTGAGTCGCTTGGAGGCTCGCCACCACTGCTCTGGAGGAAGGTTGGCAAAGGAGGGGAAATAAACAGATGCCTTTGCAAGGGAATCATGTTTCAGTTGCCAACTGTTACCCTCCACTAAACAATCGGAGCAAACTTTGCATGCGACACCTTTACCAGAGCTTTGTTCTGGACGGTTGTGTTGCACAGTGTGTCGGTGCTGGGGCTCCAGTCCAAGGGCCTGACTTGTGCAGTGATGTTTGAGAAACAGAAATAATAAATACTTCATTTAAAAATCAGTGATTCAAAAAGTAGGCTGAAAACAACAGGTTGCGGACAATCTGCCGCGACAGGCCAAGTGCAAATCAGTCGTGCCCTACCAGGTGTGAAAGCCGCGCCGCCTCTCCCTGCTGCTGCCCTTCTGCTAGGAGAACATGTCAGCGCGCCAGTGCGGAAGCGTTGGCCAGGACAGGGCCCGGGAGGAGCGGTGAGCGGTCGGCTTCCACCAGGGAGCTGCGGCAGAGCCTTCGGCTGGGTGGGCCGCTCACCCCCAAGGCCCCTGCACCCAGCTGGAAGGTGGGAAGCCAAAATACCCACTGTCCGGCATCTGCGAGGGCTTGGATTGAGGGGTCGGGAGCTGGAGCCTCGTTACAACCCCATTCCTAATTAGCCACATGACAGAGGGCATGGCACGGTTTCTATTTTAGGCTACTTTGCCATCTAAACCTGGGCTCTGGCCTAAGTTTAGGGGGAGTTCCCTGTGGTCAAGAAAGGGAAGCGAGACCCTTCGGAGGGAGCACCCAAGTTAGCGCCAGTCGGATGCGTCCGCCCCCCCACACCCCTCTGGGCTCCCGCAGCCTGGGGAGCCCCCGGGTTCCCCTGTGCTGTAACATGATCTGCTCTTTATATCAATTGCGCTTGTGCTAATTGGCAGGAAGTCTGCCTGTCCTGCAGCATCAGACTGTAACACGCAGCCGTCTCCCTGAGGAGGAGCGCGAGAAGCCAAAGCTGGGGGGGGGCGGTGAGGGGCTGGGCGGGGGGATGTCCGCTTTTTTGTTACAAAAAAAAAGGTGATTTATTGACCTAACTGGTTTTCTTCCCAGGGAAGAAGGTCTGCCTTGCAGAGGCAGGCTTTCCTCCCCTCACCAGACAGCGTTACAGGCTGTAACTGTAAGCACAAGTCGGCCGCTGGAAGCTGCCGCGGACGGCAGGAGTGGGATTTGGGGCTTAAAACCTCCCCTTTGGTTCCCGCAGCGCAACCACGTCGGTTTAAACCCCGCGTCGGGGCCGGCTCCGGTCGAGGGGGAACCCGCCTCGCAGGGCAGCGCCGCGGGCGGGCGGCAGGACCCGGCGGAGCGGGCGGGCGGGGGCGGGGCCCCGGCAGGCCCCGCCCTCCCTGAGCACTTCCTCTCGGCAGCGGAAGGGTTGTTTGGCAGCGGAAGCGCGGTGCTGGTGGTGGGACGTGGCTGCCCGGTAACGGGGGCTCGGGCGCCGTGGCGGGGGCCGTATGGGATCGGATAGGATCGGATAGGATAGGATCGGATCGGATCGGATCGGATCTGGGAGTACGTGGCTGCGGCTGGGCAGGGTGACAGGGCCTGGTAAGGCGGGGGGGCGGTGGCTCAAAGGGGTGTCCGGAGCGACAGGGCTTGGCTTAACTGGCGGCGGCTGGAGGGAGTGGCGGGGCACATTGTAGGGCCGGCAGAGCCGGGACGAGGTGGTGGCAGGGCCTGGAGGGGGCCGCAGCGCCTAGGGCCGGTGACAGGGGCTGCTGGGGCAGGGAATGGGGTAACAGGGCTCGGGGCGGTGGCTGGAGGGGGTGTTTGGGGCTGCAGGAGGGCGGCCGGGCCCCGCGGGGGTGGCAGTGGTGGCACATAGGGGAGGAGAGTGTGTAGGGCGGTGTGGGCAGAGCTCAGTTCGGTGCCCGGCTTGGGAACGGGTGGGGAGTGGGGGTGGGTGCCTGCTGCTGGCTAGCTGGAGGTCCTGGAGCTGCAGGAGCAGGGGGAAAATTATGGCTGGCGATGTCAAAATAGGTAAAGGGGAGAGAGGGCTGACTCTTTAGCAGTACACCCTATGTAGGCCGCTGCTGTTAGCGAAGCTGTAGTGTGGCAGCCTTGCTCTGCCAGCAGTGCTGTGGCGGGTGCCTTGGCCCCAGCAGTGTGCACCTCATCCCGGGCATCACCTTGTCTGTGCACCGTACTGGGGAGTGCAGGGCACAAAACGTTTCTGATGCTGTGAAACTAAGTTTCCCTGGTAAAAGTCTGGTTTGTTGTATTCTTTGTCAGGGCTGTTTGGTTCTTACGCTGCGTGCCCGAAATAACGGGGTACAACAAATTAATCCTGTCCTTGTGGTTTAGACCAAAGCTCTTGGGGGGGGAAAACATGATAGTGACGGGGAATGATTCTCTGTGTTGAGAATATTCTGTATTCAGGTTTATTCTCTTCTCCAGATGAATAAGCTTTTGACCAGGGGGCCTGTCTCTTCCAAGAAGTTTTTGACTTGGACTGGAGATTTTGATGCTTGGCAGGCTTAAAAAGAGACACTTGACATTTTTTTCCTTGTTGCAGACACACAATTCTATGTGCAGTTTTCAGAATTACTCTAGAAATTTTAAGAGCTAAATTAATTGTATGATGAGAACTGGAAAGTAGGTTGGCTTATTCTGCTGAAAAGTTGTGTTGTTGTTTTTTCCCCCAAAGAAATTATTTATCATAAATTGAAAATGTCAGTATTCTAATCTTGAAACTCCCTTGGAAAGACATAATTTTTTTAAGTTTTCTAATCTGTGCATATTGGCATTGCTCTACTGTAACTTTTTTTTTAAATTGAACTCTAAAATGTTAGATAACAATTTTTGCCTAAATCCATAGGTGACAAATTCTCTGGAACTAAAAATGTTACACTTTCACTTGCTGTCTAAACTGTGATCTTGCTCCTGAATCAGTATTGTTCAGCTGTAGAGACACTTCTCTTGTTTTAATTGTTATTCTGCCCAGGTCAACGTGAATGCAATTAAATATGCATATAAGGAGACTTGTGATCTTAACCTTAACAATAACATAACTTTTTAGTACCGTTTTGCAGAAATCATAATATTATAAATCCCCTAAGAAATTAAAAGCTCTGTTAACCTGCAGTTTTCATTTTTTTGTTAATATCTGAACTTTTTTAACAATGCACTTTCTTTTGAATTACTCTAATGTTTGACTTGCAGTTAATTTCAGGAAGTGAATTCAAGTATTTCTCAGCCTAAAAATGCTGTTAAAGATTAAAACATGGGTTTGTGAGCACGTGGGAATTGGCAGGGGAAAGGAAGGCTGCTTTGTAGGCTCACCCTGTTTACCTGGATAAGTACTGAGTGATTCTGCCACGTAAGCACCAAAACTATTCTTTTAATAGTATGTTGGCAGGATGTGCTTTGATTGCCTCTCCAATTTATACTGTCAGGAAGTAGACTGCAAGCATTAAAAGAGACTGCAAAAGCAGAGAGTTCAGCCCAACTCTTCAGATTTAAATATCAAGCTTCCATATTAAACAATGTCCCAAAATGCTTTTTGTTGTCCTGGAAGGTGTCTGTGGCCTCTCAGTAAGTGTCCTGGTTTCGGCTGGGACAGAGTTAATTGTCTTCCTAGCAGCTGGTACAGCTCTGTGTTTTGGGTTTAGTATGAGATGAATGTTGGTAACACCCGGATGTTTTCAGTTGTTGCTCAGTCGGGTTTAGAC
>JAVKLA010000088.1:1661204-1682972 GCA_034782735.1 Sagittarius serpentarius
TTTTTTTTCCCCCCCCCCCCCCCCCCTCAGAAATGTTTGTTTAACAGTGTACTTTAACTCTAGTTAATTCAGAGCGTTTTTTTTCTGCTGGGTGCTGTACAAAGGCTGCGTGTCAGCGAGCATGGTCTTTTACAAAATCTTAGGCATACAGTTTGTGTGTGGGAGTTGTTACATCTATGCTGGAAATGCATCTTACACTGAAATCGACCACTGAAATCATCCCTTTAATTCCTGTGTTACTGTTATGCAGTGCTTCCAGCTAGATGGGGGAAGAATACTGTATGTGGAAGATATACTGAGGACAAAGCCACTGTCCAAAACAGCAGGATATGAGAAGGATTCTCATGATTTCACAGAATCTTTAACGAGAGTGAGCAGTTGGGATTTCATTAGAGGACTTTAAAGGACAGAAGTTTTAGTAGAGACCTAGTCTGCCTCTGGATGCAGTAACATGTAATGTGTTTATGATTGATAGCAGACTCTCTTTGTGCAGTCAGGAAAAAGGCTTGGTCTGAACATGATGTGTCCCTGTTAGTGAGTTACACTATGTTTCTAGGAAAACTTGTCTGGCTTTTCTCTCAGTAATTGCTTTTTCTCTCTCAGGAGCTGAAGGATATTGTGCTGTACTTATGCGACACTTGCACGACACTCTGGGCGTTTCTTGATGTCTTCCCATTGGCTTGCCAGACCTTCCAAAAACATGAGTTTTGTTACAGGTACTTCTTGGACTGCAGACAGAGCTTGTCTTGGCAAAGTAAAAATACTGCATGTGCTGCTGCGTCCTGTCCCAGTCCCTTCATTGTTAAAAGAGTAGACAGGTTTAATGCAACTAGAGACTGCTAGGTTCACGCTGGCAGGAATACAAAATAATAAATAAATTAATATAGGGATGTCTAGAGTTTGTTGTATGTTCACCTTTGTCATTATCTGAGTGATCCTAGAGCCAGGCAACCATTACAATTTCTAAAGCCAGCTAAACAGTACTCGGTGTGCTTTGGAAAGGGTGGAGAGGGACAAGCAGAAAGAAGTTGTGGACAAAAAAGAGCTTCCTGCCATAGGACCTGAAGCAAGGGAAGCAGAAAGTATTTCAGAGTGATAGTCCATTGAGGTCTGAAAATAAACATTTTTGTTCGATCTTATGCCTAAGTTTTATTCTAGAGAATATTACTGAGGTTTGGCAAAAGCTGAGTGCCTGGGAGAGGATGACAAGCCAGCACTATCACAGCTGGACTGACGACTAATTCCCTGTCCAACTCTGGATCACAGTGGCGATGAGTCAGGATGGTCTCAAGGACCAGACAGCAGAGTGTGTTCCCACAGAGGCTGCAAGTCCTCCAGTGGCACTTACCTGGGTCGCTCCAGGTGTTTTAAGCCCCCAGATCATTTTGTAGAGTCTTGCTGTAACAGCGTTTGTTTAGGACCAGGTGTTAATTTATTGTCCTTATTTCCCCTGTTTTATTTACTTGTTAGTGTGAACGAACACACATTTGTATTTTGCTTTTGTTTGCAATCATGTTGCAGACCTCTGAAGTCTTAGAGCTGCCAGTGGTTTATGGACCACAGGTTGAGTAATGCTGCTCGGGGGTGTGTAGGTTTGTCCTCTTTGGATGTTGTTGTCAAGTTGGTTATTGAAAGAAGAGCAGATTGGTGGACTGCTGGTGGCTGTTTGGATTGGCAAGCGGCACTGCTTGCATGCTTGGTTACTCAGAGGAGAAAAGCCTTTTGCTTTTAATTCTGCTATTGATGTCAGAGATGTGCTGAAATAGTCTTGATCTCTGTGCAGTGGGACAACAGCAACATTTTCATTACTTCTCAATATGGACTAATGACTGGGTCTGTGGAGTGTAGGGAGGGAAAAGTGATTTACGTGTCATCTTTTTGAAACCTCTCTGAGTCTGAATCAATCTGCTGGCAATTGTTGCTTTCTCTCCCTGACTGGAAGTATCAACCAGCTTCTGCCACATTTGCCTCAAGGATACTCATTTAACATGTTTGGCTCTTAATATGAGACATAGACATAATGTTCCTAATGGAGCCTCTGCTCATCAGTTCAGCTTGGCTTTTGTGCAAAGTGCTGTAAACCACGATTTGTAACACCTAGCTACTCAGGAAGCAGTACTGGCTGTTATTCTGTGAGGGTGTTTCTCCGCATCTCTTGGTGCTCAGCCCCTGAAGGAAAGGGTCTGTTTGGGCTGCCTGGCATGTAAAATACGAAACTGGACCAAACTAACTTTCTCTGTTTCCTCCCTGCCCAATCCTACTGAAATATCCTCTTAGCCTTTCTGGATGTTGGATACCTTCATCTAAATGCCCACCTAGAGCAGAGCTGAATAGCAAGACCAGTAAGACTTTATTGGAAATCATATCCTGTTTCATATCCAGTTTTTAGTATACAGCCAGATAGGGCCATAAGGATACTGGGGTGGGAGGGGGTGTTTCAGGATGGACTCGAGCCAATCAGCTCATTGCAGACTGCACATCTGTATTTGGGATGTTTCTCTGTTAGGCAGATTGTTCTTTTCTTCAGTAGCATAATGCTGTTCAAATGCATTTCTTTGCCTGCTTCTTCAAAGGTACCTTTATGGTTTCCTTAGTGCTGCGTTTTGTCTGTTGCATATTTGCTTGCTTGTATTTCAGGGTACAAATAACAAAATGGGATAATGCTTATGAGTACTGCTAGTGAGGAGAATCTAATGAAATTAACAATTTGATTTGTCTTTCAGCAAATGATTTTTGAAACCTCAGTTGACAGTTATTGTTTTGTTGCCCCTTTCTACAGATTAGCTTCATTTTATGAATTGGCAATTCCTGAGCTGGAATCTGCAATTAAGAAGAGGCATTATGAGGATCACAGGTGAAAATGTCTGCAAAGGCTTGCCTTTTCAATAAGACTCTTCCATGGCTTAGTTAATTCACTTCATGCTCCTTTACCCACCTCTGCGGAGTCTTTCTATCTTTTTTTACGCTGCTTCAAAGAACTCTGAAGAGATGGCTTTTCTAATTCCAAAATTTTCCTGGGCGATGGGGTGACTAATGATTTCTTTCGCTGCTAAGAAGAAATTTGATGGGAGATGCGTTCAAATTGTAACAAAGCGTGAAAACATGAATGATATCTCTATGTATAGATTGGTCTCATTTTAAGGCACAGACTATGCTGGTACAGTTGAGATATTATGTGTCTAGCTGTGGGGACAATTGGTGATTGAGACCAACTTTGTTTAGAGCATGGATTTTCCTTAATGACTATGAAATGGCTGTAAGCTCTAGTCCTTGCAGCAAAGAAATGATTCTGCTAATGAAATACCTCCTCTAGAGGGTTAACTCTGGAGTAAAGGTGTGTTGAAGATTCACGTTTCTTGTGCTGACACCAACAGTGTCTTTTACTCTCTCTGAAGTGTTTTCGCTGATTTGTGGAGGAGAATTTCGCATTCCAGAAAGAAGATGATAGAAGCTTTTCACATCCTAATAAACCATGTCTGTCTGCAGCCCATCTTAGAAAGCAGGTATTGGCACTTGGGCTCTGTGGTACTAGCTAGTTGTTCGATTGCCGTTGTGGGGGAGATTGTTTCCTCATTTTCGGATTTACTGGAGAAAATGAATGGATACTCCTGTTTGTGTTGGGGTTGTAGCCAAAGACTTTGGCTAAGATCAGAAGTCTGTTGTCCTGCATAGCAGGAATGTTCCAGACGAAGCTATATGATCTGGAATTGGTGTGGTGAGCTGTATGTTGACCCCACTAGAGTGAGAGTGGGATAATGCTGTGATCCAGTGAGCTTTCTAACCTCAGTTTATGGTTAAGTTGCAAATTCTAACGGTGTGTAGACACCTTGTCAGAGACACCATAGTAAAAGTGATGCAGTTTTATAGATCACTGAAAACAATCATTTTGAATGTAGATACTGGTGCCTTTACATAGTTCTTCCCCCCTCCTATTCTGGAAATTAACTGATAGCTCTGAGTAATCTCAAAATGAAGGCGAGTATAACTATGCTTGTTATTTTAAAACAGAAAAATTAAGTGAAACGACCCAAAATCGTGCTACATATTGGGGACAGAGCCAAGAACCTGGATCTTGGTTGTAAGGCCAGTGCTCCCTTGGGCTGGTCTCTCTTTGCCTGTGCTTGTTAACAGGTTTTGTAGATTGCTGATTTCTGCAGCTCTCATTCTGCCTGAATATTTTCCCTGATTTGATATCAGTAGAGTTGTGCAAGAAGATGAGGGGGGTCTGTTGGTGGAATTCCTTATGAAAGACCTGGATTTGCTTCCTTGACTTCCTCTGTGACCTGGACTCCATCACCCAATCTGTCTGTGCTATAAATCCAGTCCTTAAAGGAGCAGTAGCAGCCTTGCCTTACCGTTGCTTACCTGAGTATTGCCTTTCAGTACCTGCTGGAATATTGAAAGTATAAACGAGCCAAAGAGTGTAACGTGTTCAGATTCCACAGTATATGGAATATATATACTTCAGAGGTAGTAAAGGACAGCTCCAGAAACTCATTGCCAGTTTGACGAGAGCTGAGGCTACTGTGAAAATGATGTGTCCGGCTTCTAGAGAAATATCTTTTTCATAAGACTGATCTACTGCAGAGAGCATTGTCTTGCTGTGGGGCTTGATGCATCAGCAGCAACGGGAGATTTAGGAGTTATAACCGAAAGGTTGCAATAGGAGTTTGTTTGGCATATGTTCTTACGTAGGTGAGTACATACTTTCTGGGAGGTTCGCTCTTATAATCCCAAGACATATAATACATGCAATTACAAAAGCACTACCCACCCTTTTCTGCTTTATTGCAAGTCTGAGGCATCAAACCATGATTTGTAAAGCCTGTGTCAAGTCTTGTAATTCTAACTGTGATACGTCTTTAGATCTAGCTGGTTGAAATGTTTGCTGAAGCCATAAAAGAAACTTATTTCCATTTGACCCTTTGCTCCTGTGAAAGCCAAAAAGTGGTCTGAAATCTGTTTTCAAATGGGATTTTCCCTTTATGTGTAAGTGTGACTAGTTTGGCTAGTGAGGCAGAATGTGGACGTTGTGCAGCGCAGGAGGCTTACCACTTGAATTTTTCACTCTGTTGTGCCATTGTTTTCTGCAGCTGTGAGAATATTCAGCCTTTTATTGAGGAATTTCTACAGATCTTCACTTCAGTGCTTCAGGAAAGGAGGTGAGTCTGGCTGAAAAGAGGCCCAAGGGGGAGGGTCAGCTTGCCTTCCACTTCCATTCTTTACAACAGAATTGCCCGAGACATTATCATGGGGCATTACGATGCATTTGGGAGTTAGAAATCATTCTAACTAGTTGGGAGAACTGCTGCAAGAGGATTTCAGACTGCAGTACGGACTTTATAGTAAAGGTGAGGAGGATGTTGCGTGACACTGGAGAATGTTATTCTTCACTCACTTTAATCCGGGCTTTCAAAGTGGTGTGTCCAACTTAGCCACTAGCTACCTTGACAAGTTAGACTATTATTACTAATCTGTGCTTTTCAACCGGGTTGACCAGACCAGAAAGATATTAAGTGCTAATGCTGAAGATGCAAAGTGAGTAAGTGGCAGGACTGGGAATTCGATCTTGGCCTCCTGACGATGCTGTCATTCTGATCATGTTCAAACCATAAACCATATTTTCTCTGTAATGCGGCACTGGGTTACAGGTCTTAACATCATAAGGAGTGTTGCAACTGGCTCTGATGGCTTGGGGGGAAGTGTTGCTGCAGTATAATGGGAGCAAAATCAGACATGGCAATGCATGCTGGAATCCAATACTGGGTGAGAGGTTGTATGTGTTCCTGCCTGAGCAGTGAGGAAGTCAAAGTGGCATAGCAGGGATGGTAGCATGTGAGAGATCTGCTGGTAATTTATTGAGTTTGATTAAATTTGCTTCTGCATTTTCAGATTTCTCCGTGACTATGATGAGCTGTTTCCTGTTGAGGATGATGTCAGTCTGCTTCAGCAAGCATCCTCCACGCTGTATCCTTTGCTGTCACCTTGGGGTTTTGCAGACCCAACTTCTCTTTGATTCCTTCATACCAGTGGCATTTCCACTGTTACTACCTCTGGTTAAGCTGCATGACTGGCAATGAATGATGGAAAGTTTTCTCTTGAAAGCAGGGAGGGAATGTTGATGTAGGCATAGGCTCGGGAGTTGCTGAAAATTACATAGTTACCTCAAGGTGAGGTCTAAATATGTGCGTCTAGAAAGGTCCTTAATGCTGTCCTCTTAGAGATGAGACCAGGACAGCCTATATCGTCCAAGCAGTGGAAAGTGCGTGGGAAGGGGTAGACAGGAAAAAAGCACAAGTCGTTAAAGATCCAACACAACCAGCAGCATCTAATGGAGCATCAGCAATAGTGGAGAGCACTGCTGAGGACGTGGAAGAGCTCAGGGCTGCATATGCATCAGAGGATGAGGTGAGTAGAACTGTGCGACTGGGTTCTGCTCTTCCTGTCCTTACTTCATTTGTCTGTGAAGACAGGATTGGTTTGCTCAGTTTTGGGGATTACATGAGATTTAGTCTCATTTCTTACCTTTGCTAGACTTCAGTGCAGCCCCATGTGCCTTGTGAAATGACAAAGCTACGCCTGAATCCTGGCTTTAACTTTGAGCAAAGTGCTTCTAACTCCCATTAGCTTGGGTTTCCTGTTGCTGTGGTTTATTCAGATACCGTGCTTCATCACGGTAGTTCATGTGCTTATATTTTAAATGCACAGTTTATATGTTATTTGAGGAAGGGGTTCTCCAGAGTATCCTTGCTGACTCAGGGACAGACAAAAGTAGTTGTTTGCCCGAGTCTCTCTCATAGACCTTGTGTAGTATACACAACTTAGCTGATTTTGCCTCTTTTGACTTTGTTCTTTGACTTCTTTGTGTTTAAATTCTGATAACCCAGACTGCTTCTCTCCCTTTTGTTTAATGTGCATACCTGCCTTCCCTCAGCTGCTGTCTCTTTCCAGTAATGCCACCAATTCTGTTTGGTGTATGTAGTGTGCCGGTGCTGCTGCTGCGCCCATTGCCAAGGTGTCAGGGGTGGAGCTGGACTCTTTGATCTCTCAAGTGAAAGACTTGCTGCCAGACCTTGGTGAGGGCTTCATCCTGGCCTGCCTGGAGGAGTACAGTTACAATGCGGAGCAAGTGATCAACAACATTCTGGAAGATAAGCTGGTGCCATACTTGGATAAGCTGGACCGAACAATGCAAAGGTGTGGGACAACTTCTGGCATGGCTTTGATGCCTTTTGTGTTTTTGTTTGTGGGTTATCACGTAACATCACTCTTACTGAAGGTTAGACACTTGTAGAGCTCTAAGAAGTTGCGTGTGCATTTTCTTGGGGTAGATAGCTGCAGTGACAGCTTCTCATTGCCATCTGCCACTACCTTTCTGCTCTCATTGTGTCCCTACAGAGGATGGGAATGTTCATGGCTCAGCATTTCAGTAGAGCAGATGCTGGGTCGTGTTTTGTGACAGGGAGACAAAAATGCTTGTATTTTAAATGCTCAAATAAGAACCATTAAAATTCCATTATGGGGACATTGGCTTAGCCTGGGCTGGGCAATAGAGTGTGTTGCCTTCAAAAGTTATTTTGCTGCAGAGGACAGCATCGTAGGTGTTAAAATTCCAGCTGTCCTGCAGGAAAGGGCATCTTCAAAGGAACTAATTCAGCCGATATTCAACGTGCAGGGTCAAATACAGTGTTTGACAGGCTACTGTTTTGCAGTTGAAGCTAAACCAGAGAGAGATTGGAAATGGCAATTCAGATCCATTTTTATCTACCCTTTGACAAACTTGCCAGGCTTTTGCTTGCTTCTCTGGGTTGTACGTGGGATGTAGGGTTTATAGCTGGCGGTGGAATTGAGTTGTTTTAGTTTGTCTGCAGCTGCTAGCATGTGTTTGTGCTGCAACAGCAGTTTCTGACTGAGTGTCAAGATGTGAGCCTGCTGTTTGCTCACATTTCATGGAGGAATGGGCAGACTGTCTCGTTGTTGCATTAAAAAAGGAACGCATCTTTATCAGAAAAATTATGAAAAAAAAAAAGATCTTAGTTTTGCAACAGTCTTCATGCTCTCACAGTCAGATCTGCTGACTTTAGCACAAATGATGTGGGGTGGATGTTTGTAAGGGTTGGGTTTTTTTTTCTGCAAAGCCAGCAGTTACAGAATATAGAGCTGCTTTTCCCCCCCCGCCTTTTGCATCTTGAAACAAAACTGTCAGTTCAATAGCAAATGTAGAGTTTTGATCACTGCTGATTTTTAGAAGTGAGCACCGCAGCGTTTTCAGATGCCCAGCTGCGCTAACAGCACCAACAAAATGAATGTAAAAATAATGGTCTTTTGACTTACAAGTTGAACAAACGTAAACCTGGAATCTTGAGAGAGAATTAAGAAGGAGCCATAGGGAGATAAATATCCTGAAATCGACAGCGGCAAATTATTGGAATTTTTTGCAGCATGTAATTCATCATACTTAGTGTTTGGCTTTACTGAGTCACTGTTTTGAGACCAGGCAGTCTGTTGAATATTCCATGCTGCTGTACAGTTTTAATTATTCTTAAATGAATAGAAGAAGTTTTTTTTTTGCTTTCTGTAAGTTGCTTTAGTTTCCCCAAAAAGATAAAAGGCACAGTTTTTGAAGCTTATCTTGGACCAATGCCATGTAGTGGTTGTGCATGTACTATACATGGTGCGGCTGTGAAAAGAAGAAATTGCAATCTGTGACCCAGTCAGCCAGCACCACGAAGAGGATTTGGCATGCTAGAGATGACTTTGAGACTGACAAAGAATAAAACAAGGTCTTAGGGAGGAGAGGACTTGGTCTTCCTCAGTATGCCTTTGTTTTTATTCTTTTTTTTTTTTCCTTTTGACAGACAGCTGAAGCCAGACCCTACTCCTCTAGTCACTTCTCGCTATAATGTTTTCCAGAATGATGAGTTTGATGTTTTCAGTAGGGATTCAGTGGATATTTCTCGGATACAAAAAGGCAAGCGGTGAGTATCATGCACTCTTAATTAACCTTGTCAGGAGGAATAAATATCTGCGAACCTGCAAATTTGTTTCTCGTGCAAACCTCCTGCAGGAATTTGTTGGCAGGGGATAAGGCTTATCAGAAATGTTTCCCACCTGTTTCTTCTGTTTCTCTGGGAAAACAAAATGAAATATTATTAGGGGGTTGGTTTCGCTTAGTGTTTTTCCTAATTGGCTTTCCTCTATATGCTTCTAGAGATTGCACTGCCGAGCTCATTTGTAATGTCAGGCTCTTGCTTCTTGGTCTTAATGTTAAAGCTGTACTGAACAACAAACCCTGAAAATCAACCATCTCCTCAAGGCTGGGATTGTGACTCAGAACTGATAATAAATAATGATTTGGTTTAGATCCAAGTGAAGCTTCAGTATCCATCTACTTCAAAATCTGATAACATTCAGTGGCTTAGACTGCTTTTGTTGTTCCTGCTCCTGTAAGCTTCCTGCAGAAGGGCATTTCCTTTGCTTTCTGCCTGGTCTGGCGTGTTGTGCTGTACCACGCTCCGTGCAAGTTTAGGTTAGGACGTTGTCCTGCTGGCTCCCATTGATGTCAACCATATCTCTGTAATATGGTTGACTTGTTTTGGATTCTTTTTAATCACTTTCTCTAACCAGTCAAGTCTGATCTTTATGTTGGTATGTATTTACACAGAACGTAAATAAAAGTCTGGCTGGAGATTGAGCCACGTGACCCTGGGATCTCCTGGTTCAGGTTTTGGTTGCAAAGCTGCATCAGACTCTCAGGAGAAAACCACTTTTGTCCCGAAGTCCAGTCAAACCACTTCTCAGCAGCAGTGCTATAGTGTTTATACTGGGTCGGCTAGGCAAGAAAGTAATTTCTTTTCTCTCTAGCCAAGGCGATGACTTTTGAAGTGTCCGTATCTAAGAATTCACAGACACAATCTCTCCTTTCTCCTCATCGTGTTGCCTTGCTCAGAGCGCAGGCGGGCACCTTGTAAGCAGAAGCCTTGTGCGCAGGCATGCTTGGATATCTCCCATCTCCCCAAAGTCTTACACATGGGGGTAGCTGCTGCAGCAGCTGGGCCAGGCCAGAGAGCACGGAGTTCAGCACAGTGCATCCAGTGTATGGAGTAACCCTGCTTGGAGCTCCCTCTGCAGATCACTTAGAGAGCTTTGAGAGTTGCAAGTCATCCCTGAGCTGGGTTGTAGACCCTGCTCCCATGGCATTGCCCTCTGGCTGCTGCCAGGGAGGCTGTGTCTCCTCTCCAAGGGTAACATCACTCCTTGAGAAAGTTGTCGTGTCTCCTGCTGTACTGTTACGTGACCTCTTGGGATTATCCTTTTAATGCTGCTGTTCCTAGTGCCTCTTGGCCTCCCTCAGGCTATGTCTTTGTTTCAAAACAGTTCTTACACTGAGAACACGCTCTCTGCAGGACTCCAGACACATTATTTATGTTTTGTGTGGTTTTTAAAATGTTGGATGTAACTAGCTGGGATCAGCGAGGTACACCCTATGCCCAAAGTTGACCATATCTAACTAAATCAAAGGATAAGCTATAGTACGTTGCTCTTTAGGATTTAATGTTTGGAACTCCATAAATATGAAAAGTCTGTCCTTTCAGCACAAAAGGTGGAACTTCCTCAGTAGTCCTTGTTCCACAAGCAAGAAACCTGGGTCTGGGTAACAGGGTTCTCGTAGCCTAGTTTTGAGGTCTACTTTGGATTTGAATTGTATCAATGTATCTTTTTTCATCTTTTTTTTTTTTCCCCCACCCCCTTCTTAAAATCTTTTGTTCACCAAATTCTGCTTCTGTTTAGAGTGTTGTTGCTGCCTAAACATGATGTCGCAATAGTGTTTCAAGAGCCAGATCAGGTTGGGTCCCATTGCGCTAGCTGCTATGCGGGTGAGCGTAAGCAGTTTGGGGCAGGGACTGTTAATGGGAAGGAGAGAGCCACACCAGGATGAGGAGAGAAAGAAGCATGAGGAAATGAACATACTAGCATATACGTGATTCTCTGCTGATCCTGAAAAGTGATCTCACCTGTCACTGCCTGTCCAGCCATAATTGCTAGCTGAATCTGTCTCTTGAAGTCAGAGCATGTCCTGAACACCATGGGACTAGAGGAGTTATCCCAGTGTTTTTCTGGAATTGGTGCCTGAAACACTTCATTGCAGCTCTTCTGCAGTCATCAGACCAGCTCAACAGGAAACAATTATGAAATGCTTAGTTCAGTCTCATGCTGAATACCAAGAGAAGATGTTATGCCAGCCTAGGTACGTGTGAACTAACCACACGCTTTGTAGGGCATTTTGCAGCTAAATGCAGGCATGTAACAGAGTGAGTCACGTTAGAGAGGGGAACTACATCTATCTGTAATGTTACTTAGTTTTGAGATTCTTAATGAAAATCAGGCTGCTTAGATCACTTCCCCACTGCTTGCTAGTATGTCACGTAAGTCTATCCATTCTTGAGTCACTGATGGTCTGCCTTGGATGGGTTCTTTCTCTGATAACATCCAGATGCCAAATAGATCACTGATGCATATTCCTCCTAGACTCTGAGGGCTGCAAATTGTCCTGTGAATACTTGACAGTGGAATCCCTCGCTGCTTTGCTGTAAGCGAATACTTGGCTGGTCTGAAAAACGGGACTTCAAAGAGTTTATGCTTGTGCAGCTTGAGACACAGCATCTCAGTGGCTGCTTTCTAATACCTCTGTCAAAATTTTATTTTTTTGTCTTCCTTTCTTTTAAATGACTATAACTTACTTGCCTCCACAATTTTTAAAAAAAATTTAGCATGCAGTGCTTTGAGATAGGTTGGATCCGAATCACTAGTCTACTCTGGTTTGTTCTTTTCATTCTTAGTTGTGCTCAGTTTAATCCTTACTTGCTGCACTGGTAATTTTTTGGCTCTCCCTATCTACACTCACATTATGCGTCTCACGTTTGTAAGCTGAGGTTCTTTACTACGGGAACATATATGTCCATGCAGCAGTTACTCTAAGGCAGCCCTGGTCCGTGATTTGCAGCTGTGTGTGCTACCGCAGTGAGACAATACTGGAGCATGGTGTTAGAGGGCACTCTGGGCCTCGCAGAGCCGTCTTGTAGACTGGAGTCTTAGCCCTAACAGCTTGCCATTCAAGATTGATGGGACTTCTTGTGTTATTTGGATGTTGGCCAAATTTCAGCTTGAGTATAATTGCATTTGGCCTCCTGTAAAAGCTTCCTTTCTGTCTCAAATGACAGTGGAGGTCTCCAATTGCTGTTCTTATCTGGTGTGTAATCTTGCTGGGCTTCTGTTTAAAAATTACTTTGTTCCAAGCTAGGAGTGGCTTTTTTTAGTAGCCAGACAAATAGCACTGTTATAAATGGGAGGGGAAGTAGGTAGCCTTAAGTAGTGATTGTGGAGTTTGTGATGAGACTTCTGTTGCTTCAGCTTCTGCTTACTAACAGGAAAAAAGGTAACTTATAGAGAAGATCTTTACACTGCTCTTCTGTGTCTGCATCTCTGTTTCCATGCTGTGGAGTGCAGGAGGGAGAAGGACACGACCAGGAGTTTGCTGAATGACAAACGCCTGGTTGCTGAGCAGAAGGAGCGCTACAGCCAGTACAGTGTGATTGTGGAGGAGATACCTGTGCAGCAAGGAGAAGCTCAACTCTACAGGGAAGACTATGAGGACGAATACGATGACACTTACGATGGAAACCAAGTGGGGGCAAATGATGCTGACTCAGATGATGAGCTGATCAGTAGGAGGTAGGTGCTGTGGCTTCAGTGAATGGGAGGCTGATGGGAATTCCCACCTAGAGCTGTCTGGCTCACATCAAACCTGTTCAAGACTGGCTCCGTTTCTCAATGAGGACGTGCATGCTTCAAACCACCCCTTTCTCTGCTGCTTTCTCTGTAACATGCAAGGAGGGAAATTTGGGTCTCTTCTCCTGTTGGTAGGGAGCGTTGCCATGACATGCACCCAGGGTGTTCTCAGGCTTCCACTTTCTGTGTCCGCAGGATTTGGCCATTGCCTCAACTAATCAACAAATCTAAGGGGCAAATTTGCCATTGTGTTGAAACTTGCACTCAGCTGTGCTGCATATAGAAAACTAAGCTGCAGCAGGGGAAAATGGGCTGTCTTGAATAATCAGGATTGAGTGTAGCTGGGCAACGTAAAATGGCTGGTTAGCAAAGGAAAACTTCAAAATTTGGAAAACTGTACAACTGGACTTCTTGCCAATCTCCTCTGACATCTCAGCATGCTGACACCTGGAATTAAGTCCGGGATGGACGGCACAGCACTCTCCCCAATGACTGACAGCTGGAGACAATTTTAGGAAGCAAAGGGTTAGGTTGGGATGGAGGTTGTAGAATATTTATTTTAGAAATAAGAGCTAGAGATTGAAAACAGATGTTTTAAAAGCTGATTTAACATTTCTGAAAGTGGCCTTTTGAATTCTGATGTATTATGAAGATGTCAGTGTTTCTAACCGTGAACCAAAATACATCTTTGGAGTTCCTTTGTCCCTTATGGGTTTTGGTTTGGTTTTTTGTTTTGTCTTGGTTTTTTTCCTCCTAAAGCATCGTGAGGCTTCAATTTAAATCCTTTATGGGCTTTCAATTTAAATACTTTTTAAATCCTGAGTGTGGCACTCGCGTCTTTTTCCCCTATATCAGGTGCTCAGGGCTTGCTGCTGCTAGAGATGCAGGAGGAACAATTAGCGGATGTTACTACTGAAAACTAAATCTATAGGTTTGAAGTAACAAAGGCTTTTCTGGTTTTACTTTTATTTCTTTGACAGTGGAATGGTGGATCTGAATTCCAATAGAATTTAAGCATGTGCACATGTGTATATATGTTAAAGAAGAGCTATAGGCATGTGGTAAATTCTGCCTCCACCCCCCCCCAGGCCCTTTGCCGCTCTGCGTGTTCAGGGTGATTCATAAAGCTTGATGGATTTCTCCAAGTATTTTCCCCTGTATGAAACTGGGGCACAGCAATGAAACTGGGGCTCCATGGGTAACCATTGACCAGCCATAGAGGTTTTGGAGCACAGCACTTCCGGATCATTAATGTTTCTGTCGGTTTGAGGGTTTGTCTTTGTACAATAGATGTTCCTTGTCTGGTGAGCTAAAGCCTAGCAAAGTGTACTCTTTACTAATGCCTTGTGGCTGTGCCTGGATCCCCTTCTCCCAGAGGAAGCAGTTGTTTCCTTGGAGAAATTCCTTGTGAGGCTTCAGGTTTTTCCTGACCTGCTCCTTTTTTTAACTATTATTATTTTCAGTAACAACTTCATAGTGAACATTCCGCAGTGAAGAACACGTGTTCATTAATTGCCCATAGTAAATGTGTCATTAGCTACTAGGTCTCTTTCTTTTTTTTTCTGAAGAAAAAGAACAAAGTCCATGAAACTTGTAGATTCTCATTTTTGAAAAGTATGCAAACCAAAAAGTATATGCTGTTCAGTGAAATGTTTGTGGCTGTACTGTCTTCATTGCCAACTGTTTGTGTCTTAATTCTCAGGCCGTTCACAATTCCTCGGGTCTTGAGACCTAAAGGACAGGAGGAAGGACAGGAGGAAGAGGAAGAGGATGAAGAGGAGGAGGAGGAAGCTGAAAAGGAAAGAACAAAGGTGACTTTTAGTTTGTGGTTGGAGTTGCATAAAGATTTACCATATGTCTTATCTGCTTCACCTGCAGAGTGATGTGGAGCAGATTTCCTCTTTCAGAGAGTGAATCTTTTAACAGTAGCATGGAGACTGAGCTGCTTTTGAGTGGCTACTTCTGCGGTCTGCTGGACCATGAAAAGTCCCCCGAGTACAGCTATCCACTGCTTCCTAGGCTAACCATACTGGAGCAATGACACTTACTCTGTGGAGAGGTTTAATCTCTTTGATTCCATAGACAGATAATGCCAGCAAAACACTTTGAAGGTCACTAACACCCGGTTGTCATGGATATACTGGAAATGGTGACGTTGATGGTGTTGCTAGCAGAGGTAGGATGTGGGAAGAAGTCTCAGTCAGGTTTTTCTGCCAGGTTTTGTGTTTAGAGTCACTGACACCAATCCCTCTGGTTCAGCCAGAATAGAAAATGAACAATGAATTGGCTCTGTTCCGTGGTCCAACAGAATCACCTCCTGCTCTAGCCTTTTGCACGATGCCGATGAATTTACTGACCTCTTCCCCTTCTTCCCATGGTAGGACCATTTTGTGCAGGACCCAGCTGTACTGCGAGAGAGAGCTGAAGCCAGGCGGCTGGCTTACCTTGCAAGGAAAGGGTAAGTAAGCATCTCCCTCTGCAGGGTGAAAATGTGTCTCTGCAGTTAGCAGGCGTTTCGCTGCTGACTGGAATTGTTGAGGATATACCTGTTCCTTAACATTCCTGTACGTCAGGGTCACTACCACAGTGGGGTTAACTTCCTTGCCCAACTTTTACTTCACTGCTGCTTGTTCTGTCCCATCAAATGGGTAGGCACATCCCTTTATCATAAGCAGCAGAACCCTGTGCAAGATAGCATCTTAGAGAGCACAGCTTCCCAGAGCTTGAACAGCTCCCACAGGGATTTCAGGACAGTTTAATAGCTGGCTTTAGCTGATGCACTCAATGTGTAGAAGGATGCAGTCATTGTGTGGCTAATGCTGATACTCAGCTATCGCAGAAGCCTTGCAGAGCTGGGGTGAGCCAAGGCTCAAGGCCTGACGGCTGAACCCCCCTCACACCCAGTTGTTTCTTGGGATCAGTATATTTTGTCCCCCAAGTGTGCAGTGTGCTTGTCGTGATGTCCTTTTTCTGTGTACTCCAGGCACAAGCATGACAGCTCTGCTGTTGTTGGGAATGTGAAGGGCCATGGGCAGAACCGGGAAACAGTGCAGGAACGAAGGAAGAAGGAAGCAAACAAAAGCACAAGAGCTAACCATAATCGACGAGTCATGGCTGACAGAAAGCGGAATAAGGGCATGATTCCTTCCTGAAAGACCAGGTATTGCGTCATCCCCAGTCCTCTGCTTAGGAGGAGGCAGTTGTGCTGCGTTCCCCCAGCACTCCCTTTGCTCAGGGGACTGGGTGTCGTGGTTCGATACCTGGCACTTCAGCTCATGCGGAACTGCACGCCCTGTGGGAGGGCTGCCCTTTCACGGGAAGAAACTGCCCTTCAGGCTGACCCTGACTGCTCTTCAGTTTAGAGAAGATGTGTGTATGACGGTGGGCTGCACCGCGATGCATCGGACGGGCTGCACCAGCCATTTGTTTCCTTTTGTACTATTTATAATTCTGAGAATTTTATTTTCGTACCAGCTCTTTACGCCCTCTCCACAACTCACGTGGGCTTCCAGGCCACACAGCGGACAGCTCTGAGAGCAAGGCTTACCTGGAACAGCCCTCACAGCTTTCTGCTCCCCTGAAATGCCTTATTCTGAATTACAACTTGGAGGTTGGTAGGAAAACGCTCAGGCTATTCCTGTTGCCAACAGACACATGGGAGTTCAGGTGAATAAGACCTTATAAATTTCTGTCCCTTGAGTGAGGCGTGTGAAAACAGAACATGCAAATAAATGATTTGAATCTTTCAGTTGGTGTGTTAGGCTCTTATGAACTGTATTGATCTTTAACTTGGAGCAACCTCAACAAGGCTTTTAATGTCCTCTATCTGCAGGCAGGGAAATTCAGTTGCTGTTTTGTGTTGGTTTAATGTAATGAGATCTAGCCACAGCCACTGAGACTAAAGCTACCTGAAAATCGGGATCAAGGTGTCCTAAGCGAGATGACAGTAGTATGAAGATTACAGCTGAAAGCGGCAGGGTCAGGGTCCCTGGGGAACTGCCTCCGCAATAACCGCTTGTCACACTCTGCGAAGCAGAACTGTCCTGATACCACGTTTGCTGTTGTGAAGGCTGGGAGCAGCAGTTTGTAGTTGCTGGAAGGACTTCTCTTGAGGAGTGTCTTTTGTTACGGAGTTGTTCCCTAGGCAGGGAGACACACAGATTACCGAATTTACCTTGCAACCTGTTCGTAAGGTGCTCAAATGCCATGGGCAATGGCTACTATGCTGTGCCTAGGCAAGCCTGGAGCATTTGCCAGCAGCTGGTGATACAACCGTTCCAGTCGCTGTTGTCACAGCACATTAGCCTGTTTTTGGAGTACTGTCCCCATCACGGAGACAAACTTTCACGTAAACAATTAGGCTTTGCTTGGTTAATCTGCTCCGAGTGCCATCTCCCAACCAGCACGCTGTTTTTTCTAGTGCTGCAAAGGTGCCCGTGGTTGTCATCTGCACACTAGGAAAAGGAGCAGTGGGTTATGTAGTGCTGGAGCTACTGTTCCAGGGTAAACCTAGTGCTGCCTTCCCCCTTCCCAACTCTGCAGGAGTGCTTTGGTAATAAGCTCTGTAGGCACGTACATCGCTGCCTGGTTTTACGCAGAGGGCGGGGCCTGTGGGGCTGTACGATTAGCACTGCTGCCAAACACTATTGTGCTGGGGCTGTCTTCAGAAAGTGTAGAAGTAACGGCTGTCACTGTTATGCAAATAAGCTAAAGTCCAGAGTGCTCCGAGGACGAGATTTTTCTTTGCGTATCAGTACTGCCCAAACGCCCTAAGGACAAGGCATAGGAAAAAAGGAATTACATTTACCAACTTCCCCAAATCCACTGTCAAGGGAAATTTACCTGCTGGATAACTAACTCTGCTCTTCTGTAGCTACTTTTCTCTGGACTAATAGCTTTATTTACTCTCTGCCAGCCTGCTACAATGCTGTCTCTCCCTTCCTAATACTGTGTTCATCTTTAGTTCTTGCTTCTAAGAAGCTGCAAATCTCTATCACCTGCTCAGCAGAGTGTGAAGCTATCAGCACTGCAGACAGAGCTGGTAGTAAAGCAGGCAGTCTTATACTGCACAAGATTATCCCAAGAAAGCTTAAACTGTCCTCTTAAGCATCTCTGAAAGCACAGCTGGGACTGTGAAAGCTTGTAGTTGTGTTTTGCTCAAAAAACAGAAGCACAATGTTTTTTAAGTCCTCTTTGTGCTCTTGGAGTAAATGTTTTACTCCTGACACCTATTTGCAAACCCAATAAAGCTTCTTTCATTAGCACTGGCTCTAATTTGCTCTGCCTCATCCATTGCTAGAATTCTTCCTTACTAGTGAAAATAGAGTGAGGAGGGAGAGATGTGGCTTCTGGACTGGTATAGTGGAAAGAGCAAGAGTCACTCAGCCAGATCTTCCTACAGCCACCTGGGAGCCCAGAGTAATTAACTGAATCATTACCCCTGACAGTACCTGAATAGCCCTTCCCTGTGAAGATGTGTTTGAAATGGCCACCGAGAACAACAGGGCTGGACTATTCCGTGAAGTTGCTGAGAAAAGAATTACTTCACCTCTGGCAGCCAGCGGCTGCAGCCAGACACCCAGCTGGAGGGGTGAACGCTCCTTGCAGAGCTAAGTGATTCCTCTCCCGGACAGAGAAGATGGAGGCAGGCTTGTAGCGTAGTACACAAGCCTGCCAAGACAGTTCTGCCCCTCAAATAACTTCCAAGAGCTGGAAGGCACAGACGAGAGCTAGGAAAAAGATCTACATCCGATCTCAGTAGTAGGTTTTGGACAAGCTCAAAGTGATACACCATCCCTATTTTCAGCCCAGCAGACTGATGGGCACACAGCAGCACTCACCTGCAGTGGTTCAGAGGCTCAAAGAGCTGGTGGTGAGGCAGATTTCTCACTGGTTAAGTAAGGCAGGGGTGGCAGCAGCATCTGCTGCAGCTGTGAAAGGAGCACTGGCCAGGAACCAGCCTAGTCCTGCATCGAAGATGTAAATGATTTTAAGTCACTTTTCTTTGAACAAGACTAGAAGAAAGCAGATAGCTCCTTACCCCTCTCAAAGTTCTCACCAGGCAGAAGCCAAGGGCAGTGTTAGTAGACCACAGCCCTATAGAGGCTTTCAAGCCTTCCAAACCATTTTTAAGATGTTGTGATTTCTTACAGTGTCTTGAAACTAAGGCATAGGGCCATATTTAAGCATTCTCCATCTCCTAGATAAGGTGAAGTTACAAGCAGGCAAAGGATAAGTCAGGTGAACACACAGGCATAAGACACGGACCAAGAATTGTTTTATTTTAACACAGTAAGTTTTGAGTACAGCAGCAGAACTCCTTGAGTCCATCTTGGTTTACATCATATCAGTAGGTGGCTGATACAATCTGGCTCGGAGTTGTTCAGTCAAGAATCCATTTCCATTTTGAAACAACCAGTTTGAGGAGGCCAAATCCTTCTCTGCGGTGTCTTTTGCCACCCCAGGCTGGATCCTGCTGCTGAGCATTTCAGTCTTCACTTCGCTCATACTTGTGCTTGATGTGTTTCCACAGTTTCTGTACACAAAACAAACAAACAAAAAAAACCCCAAACAATAAAGGTACCCAGCTTTTCAGCAGTCCTGGGATAAAGTTTCGCTTTAAAACGCAAGTTATCATGAAACCTACATCCGTAACAGGCAACAGCAAGAGGGGAAAGAAGAGTTTGTACTAGAACACATCTGCAGGTACCACCAGGGTACACGACAGTGTGGGTACCGTCATCCTGCGCTTCCCTGCTAAGCAGGGGCACACCCTGCTCCACAACAGCAACAGTCCCACACGAAGGCTTCCAAAGGAGCAGCTAGACGGCAGCTGAGAGCCACCAGCCCACACTAATCCTGCCGCGGAGGAGGCGGCAGATGGAGTCCTGTACCTGGGCCCGCGGCTTTTAGACTAGACAGGGAGCAAGCTGCTGACATCCCACTTCCCCTGTTCTCCTACTCTGCAAGCCAGAAATTATTAGAGCATTCCAGTCACATTGCCTCGGCTTCCCACTCAGACTGGAGAAAGCATTTCTGCTCCCAGAGATACAGAATGCACAAAAGAATCCTATTTCAGGCACGGAAGTCTGCTGGCACAATCGGGACCGAGGGGAGCGCTGCGCAAGGGCAAGGCGCCTGCCGTGCTTTGCCGTTTGCTGTAGAGAAGGCTTTAGATTTTCAAAAAAAGTTAAATTCCTCAATAATTCAGCACATAGAAAATGCTACAATTAAAAAAAAAAAAAAAAAGTTGAGTACAAAGCTGAAATTCAAATAATATTTTTTTGTTAGCTTTTAACAAATGACTGTTGCTAAAAAGGAGGAGGAACCTGGTCTTGCTCTTTACTGTACTTCCTCAGCTCACCCAACCCCTGGTTGCCACTTAAGGGCAGTGAAGCTGTCACTTTGTGGGGTACCAGTTTTCAGCTGGTTTCATGACCTGGTTCAGGAGGCCAAAGAGCAGACACTGCACTGTCAGGAAAGGCGCAGGGTGGCTCTTTTCAGCACTGGAGCCATTAAGATGACCTGGCTACCATGGGAAACCGCACCCTGGGTGCTCCGGGAGACCCATAGCATGTCAGCGCTGCAGGATGGGGAAGAGGACCGCTGTGCTGCAGATGGGAATGTGCAACACACTTAAGGGTTTTTTGTACTTGCTGCAAGAGGGAAATAACAGCACCTCCTGCCTTTTCTCAGGGCGTGCATTCCATCACCTTTGTCCTGTCCAGGAAGCTGTTCTATGTCCTGTCCGTGTGGCTCAGTGTCCAGGCAATTACTATCCTGCCACAGCTCTACTTTGAAATATGAGGACAACTTGACCCGTCTCCTTGAACGTTCACACCCGGAACAGCAGACTCCGCTGTCCTGTACAGCCCTGCACCTCCCGGCCACAACTGGACAGCACTGCACGTTCCCTTATTCCTTCCCTCTGCTAAGGGCAGAAGACTACGGACCTATGGAGCATGAAGCAAGCTCAATCCATTTTAACCTTCCTGCCTCCCACCGCCTTTGGTACCTTTTCCCCAGCGGCTCCGCAGCCAGAGAAGCCCAAGAACACACCGAGGCCCTGACTGCCAAGCACCACCACACCAGCAAAACCCCCTCAGGCGGGGCAGCTACCGCACAGCAGCGCTGAGCGGCGGCCTCGGCGCTCGGGGCCTCCTCGGGGAAACTCAAGGTCGCAATTCAGCCGCGGGGCCCGGCAGCCGGGGGCAGCCCGAGGTGCAGGGCCCAGGCAGGGCCGGCCTGACCTTCAGGGCCCAGGCCTGCGCCCGGGCGGGCCCGCGGTGCGGTACCACCTTTCCTTACCCCCTCATTGAGGTGCTCGAAGATGGCGTCGGCACCCTGATCGAAGACGCGCTCGAAGAGGACGGCGCCCAGCACGATGGTGAGGGCGAAGGTGGAGGTGCGGCGGAAGAGCGCGCTGTACGCCTGCCGCAGCAGCGCCATCTTGCCCGCCCGCTCTGCGCATGCGCCGGCTGAGGGGAGGGGGCGGGGCGGCGCGGAGCCTTCTGGGGGCTGTAGGCGCCGGTCCCGGCAGGCGCCGCGCGGCCTAGGCCCGAGGCCTGGCGGGAGGTGAGTGCCGGTGGGCCGGGCCCGGGGAGGGGGGACGTCCGCACCGGAGGAGGCGGTGGTTTGAGGGGCTTTGCTCGGCCTGTGGGTTAAAGCATCGTGCTCTCTTGGCACCCCTTCCCTTTAGCGGCTTCCGCTGGGCAACCCGAGTCTTTATTTTTAGCTTTTCTGAGGTGAAACCAACCCAGTTACCACAGGCTGGTGGGCTAAAGTCCTCATTTCAGCTACGGCAAAATAAGGCCGGTTGGGTGAGCCACTCCCCGGCTGCCAGACGGACCTAATGCCGGCTGTGGGGCCGCGGGGGTAGCTGGGGGCAGTGAGCCTTGCGGGGGATGGGGGACACAGGACACAGCCTTTGTCGGGGGGTGACCCACGAGGGGTGAAACGGAGAAGAAAGAGGGTTTTGCA
>JAVKLA010000088.1:1683072-1705865 GCA_034782735.1 Sagittarius serpentarius
GGGGAGGGCGGGGGGGTAGTTTGGCTGTTTGCTGGTTGTTTGGGCCAGCTGAGGAGGGCAGTGGGCGGCATCAGCCTTGTCCAAGCGGGAGATGGATACTGTGGCTCATAAAAGCCGGAGGATGCTCAGACGGCCGCTTCGGAGGCCTCGGGAAGAGCGGGACGTGGCCCCATGTGGCGTAACTGAAGTGGAAATGTGGTGGTTTGACACCCTCTTTTCGCGTTTTTCTTTCTGTTTAACCTCGGTGAGGGCAGAGGGGCCCCAGGATGGCCCCAGCACTGATGGGAAAGAGAGGTAAATTCGAGTTTGGAAAGGGAGGACAGACAAGGCGGTCAGGGGAATCTTAAAACTTAAGTCATCCCTCCTCAGGATTGTTGTTAAACAAGCATCTACATTAAATTTCAGAACAGATCCTCAAGTGGCAGTCACGCTCGTTTCATTTGTCTCGGCTGCTCAGGAGTACATGGTCTGGCTGCGTAGTCATTTCTCTTTATTTATGTTTGGTTCCCTACTACTGTGGAGATCCGTGGAATTTCTGGGGTAGGGCAAAGCCTCTGCTTGTGCTGGAAGCCCCTACAGAGGCTGGCAGGTGCCGAGCATAGTCCCGTGCCCTGTATATGCTGTTATCCCTTAGGGCGGCCCTTTGAAAAGCTCAATTATTATTTTTCAAAGTTAACTGCTAGGGATTGTTTCCAAGACAAATCTCCCCAATAGCCTATAAACTGCTACCACTGGGATGGGTTTGTGTAACAGTCAGGTCGGTGTTAATCCCATATCCAGCTCTAGATTTATGCCGGGTGTAATGGAGATCAGAATCTGTTCCTCTGTCATTGTGAAGGTGCTGGCAGACTCTGCCAGCGTTTTGCGTATTCCCATAGAGATATGAGCACATTTAAACTGGCAGCTGAGTATCATAAGCTTGACACTTGGATTTAATTAACTTCACATCTGTCTAGATATCCAAAGTGGCTGAAATGGCCCCGAGCCTGGGCTGTAAGAAAGCAGGAAATTGAGGTCAAGGCCCAGCAGCAATTCTCAGGGTTCAGCGTGGGGAAAAGCAGTTACACCCAGACGAAAACAAGTCTGCCATATGCCTGTTTCTGGGTCACCTTCTTCCCTCTGTCCACATCTCGGGGAAAGCAGTGAAAGAACCCCCGGAGAGTCCTAAATAAAATCTGTAGCTAACAGAGTGCAATGTGGAGTGTTTTGGCAGCAATTCGAGAAGGGAAAATTTAGGATGGTGCACATGAGAGCTTGCCTGAAGTTTTACCAAGCACCTCAGCTAGATGAGTGAAACACCTGCTAGGTGTCTTAGAACATGCTATTTCTCATAAAACGTTGCTCCAATGTAAGCCTCCAAGAGGCTTACAGCAGAGGATTTTTTTGTTAATACTTTTAAGCATCGAGATACGAGACAAAGCCCTGGTTTGTTTCGTATTTGGATTTATGCAGAAAGACTTTTAAGCTGGTACAAAGCCTGTCTGAAATCGTCTATGGCTGCCTGTGGGTCCAGGGTTCTATTCGCCTGAATTCAATTGCAAATTAGGGTCTAGAAATGTTAAGAGGAAATGGCCAAACTGAAGCAGTTCTTTATAAAGCAGCTACATTTAGTTTATTTCATAATGACTAAGATGGATTTAATTAGAAAACATCTCTGTTTTCAGCTGAATAATGCTCTTTGTTTACTGTTGGAGCCATTTGGGAAAATAGAAATAGGTTAGCCAGTGTTGCTCAGAAGCAGCTTTTATTCCTACGTACTAGTTCAGCGCAAAGCACTGTGGATTACTGATACTGCAGAGAGTTGTCAGAATCCAGCCAAGATAATCCATGCAGTTGAATTCTTAAAAAGATGGAAATAAGTGTTTGGTATAATCTTTGGAGGGAGCGATCTCTGGGAGAATCTGATGCTCCTCTAACTGCTTTTTTTTTTTAATTCCGTTCATCCCCTGCAATGGGAATTGCTAGGAGAATTTGGGAGCCAGCACCTCTGGGATGCGGGATCTGGCTGCCTGAAATCTGTAGGAGTTTTCTGCCCTCGTTGGGGAAGGAGGGGGAACGAGCTTCTGCAATTATTGCTGTCGGGTTGATGAAAGGAAAAGTTTGATACACGATTTCAAAGGCTGGCTGCTGCTGCTGGGCTTCTGCAGGCACAATTCCCATTGAGATCTGTGGAAACTTGTGTGGGACCGCTGCAGAATCTCATTTGTTCTCCCCATTCACAGCAGCTGCTTCTGCAGAGATGGAGTGCAGGAGCCAGCAGCTGAAGCAGGAAGCTTTTATGTTACCAGAAACTTTGGGAGACTATGACATAAGATGCGGAAGAGGGATTTTTCAATACTTAAAAGCCACAGCAGAGCCTACCAGTGGGCCAGACGCTGAGGGTAAGAGCAAGGCTGGCTGCAAAACTCTGGGATGATCTAGTAAAGGATAGGGGGAAATGATGGCTTAAGATTCATTAAGCAGCACTTGGTTTTGGTTTCTTGGGCTGGAGTAGGATGATTTTAGACCTCAAGCCCTAGAGAGCTGAGTTAACACCTTCCAGGCAGGAACCAGGTCTGATTGTGTTTGCAGGTGAAACAGTTTGCAGCCGCGTCAGGGAGAGGTGGCTGGCTGATCAGCACCACCTCCCAACAAGGCATTCCACCTGGAGAAGAAGGAAGGGACCTTAAAACAAGGAGATTTCAAGTTCAGTTGGAGTCTCTGAACATTTTACCTTCAGCATGAAGGTTTGCAAGCCAATTCAAAATAAATCAGAAGATTTTTTCCATTGAATGCAGATGGAGGAGACTACATTTTAACTTGTGGTGTGAGGCCTGAGAGGTTTCCAGGGGCTTGATTTTGAAGCAGCAGTTCTCGGGTGTGGGGGAAGGAGGGGAGTTTGGCGCAGTTGCTCATGAGATGCCAGGATGGATGGCTGGCAGGAGGGCTTGGCAGAACTGCCTTAGCTCAGCATGCTTGGCTCTGAGGGATTGCCTGTTGCTGCTGCTCTTCCCGCTGATTCTGAGGAATCGTTAGGGAGGCTGTGATTGATTCTGACCCTGTTTTATTTATAAAATCTTTATTTCTGGCGCTGGTCTCTATGCCATTTTTTAAACGCATTTGGCTGTCAAGGTGTCAAAAACTGGAGAATTGCTTATGGAGTTTATCTCCCAGTCCATCCGTCTTTGGCATTTATCAGGTACCTTTATATCCCTTGGGAGAGAACTTACAGCTCCTTCAGGGTATCTGTTGCACCTCCAGCAAGGACAGCTGATGGGGACAGGGCTGCACTTAATCACAAACCCCATCTGCCCTGCCAGGGTCTGGGCTGCTCCAGGCCCAGCACAGATGAGAGCACTCAAATTCTGTCCTGTTACTTTTTGATACTCCACAGCAGAGTCTCTGGACTACAAATACATGTGTGATAAGCCCCTCTCCTCTGTGGGAGGAGAAGGACCGGGCATCTCCAGGTTGCTTTCAGTGGCTGTGGAGTTGGGTGTTCTTTCCTCCTGGCTGTAAGGCTGTTGTGATCTTAGTTTTTGCAAGTGCTGTGCTTGGTGAAGCGGACACATCTTGCTGCCATAGGCTGGGGAGGATGAGGAGAGCAGTCCTTGATGTACAGAAGTAAATAGGTGGCTAGGCAAACTGAACGAAGTGTTATGTCCTTTAGTGTTTGTAATGCAGCTTCCCACTTGCAGTACAGGTGAGATCAGCTTTTTATTCATCTTTGAGGAGCTGCTGAGTTTCTTCCTTACCTTGTAGGGTTGGACATGGGGGAATTTCCTTCCTCTTGCATGGCAGCTTGTGGAGGTTGTCTGTGGTCTGGGCTTAAAGTCCGGGGGCCCCAGGTGGAGGCTCTGGCATGGACCTCTAGCTCCTCCTGTTCGCACATTGGATGGTTTCTGCTGCACCTTCCCTGGTGCAGGTGGTGGCTAGGAGCCGTTGGCTCTCTGGGGTCTCTGCTTTGTGTGATCTGAACTCCAGTACACTCAGGGAAGGAGAATTCTTTCAGCAGAGATGTTGTTGCTTTGGGTAACAGAGGTAAGCAACACAGATCCAGGACTCTTCTCCCATGTACATACAGCAGATGCTGCCTTATCAGTGTCTGATGGACAAGAATATATACTATTGGGTCTCACCTCTTTCTGTCTCTGCCAGCCCTAAATGATTTGAATTCTTCTCCTTTGGAAGCAGGCACTGTAAATCTTGGATCCTCCGTCCCCAGGGCAGGCATGGCTGGGCACCGAGGATCTGTCTGATGGTTCCCAGGCCGCGCTGATGCTTTTCTGCCAGAAGAGAGATGGGGAAAAGATACTTCTGTGACTACTGTGACAGGTCCTTTCAGGACAACCTTCACAACAGGAAGAAACACCTCAATGGAGTGCAGCATCTCAGGGCTAAGAGAGTCTGGTACGACCTGTTCCGAGGTGGGTACTACCAGCTGTCTGCCACTCCCTTTGTGGGACTGGGGAGGTGATGGATGAGGTGGGGGCTGGGGGAATAGATAAAATAAATCAGCACTGATGATTTATATTCAGATTGTCTGTGCTAGTGAATTGCGGACTTGATACTGTTGCTGTCGAGCGGTCTCAGGGGCAAAACCCTCATGCGTCTGGATGTGGGAAGGGGAAACTGTAGATGTCAGCTGGGAGTTAATATGAGCTGGAAGAGATAGGGAGGTTGTTTCTGAGAACAGGAGTGGCAGATAAAGCTCTCTTGGCATCATGAGCAAATTTGAGACAAGAGACCTGAGAGAACAAAGTGAGTTACAGTGTCTGAAGGTGAGTTAGGTGCCTTCTGCAAATCAGAGTTGATCTCTGTCATGCAAGGAGCAAGGAATATGGGCGTCTATGTGGAGAAAGCGGGCTGGAAGGCAGGCTGTGCACACGTGTTGCGTGAATGGGCGGGAAGCTGGCAGCAGTTCTCAGCGCTGGGTGGAGGTGTTGGTTCTGAGGGTGGCCGTGGGAGAGGCAGAGGATGCGACCGCTTGACTGGAGTTCCCAGAAGGGTGAAGGGGCTAGGAAAGCAGCTTAAAGCACTGATATGCTCAAACCTGTCTTAGCCAAGTGGGTGAGCAGAGGAGGAAGGCTAGGAGTGTTGAGGTTTTGGCAGAGGAGGAATTGGAAGTCTGGGGCTGGAGGCTGTGTCAGGACGTGCTGGAGGAAAGCCCTGTGTCCTCTGCCTGTTTAACAGGACTCTTCTCACCCAGCTCAGCACTCTGACCTGGCTCACCGCGCAGTTACATGCATCTTAGTGCCAGCCTGAGGAATATGGTGGGAATGTGTGTGCAGTGTCTGAAAGAGAGAGCAGGACTGTGTATTTTGGCAGTAGCAAAGACTTAGTTTGGGTTAAACTGATTGTGAAACCATTGCCTGTATGTTCCCTTGCTTCCTTCTGGTTCCTCAGGATCAGGAGTTGCAGGCTGTGTTTGTCTCCTGGCTAGCTAGGTGAGGAATACCCTGCAGAGCTCTGGGTGGCTCTGCTGCCTGCTTAACCGTATGTGGAAGTTGGAAAGGTTCTCTGTGATGGTCAAGTGTGGAAGACCAACAGCCCCAGCCCAGTTCTAGCTGGGTCAGTGATGGTGAGGCAGATTACCTAGTACTTGTCTTCTCACCAGGCTGCAACTCTTGATTTTCCTCTGACAGATAAAATTCCACATCCCGTCCCTGGTTAGGGGGTTTGTCTCCTCTTGTCTCCAGACTCTGTGGCCTGGCATCAGCCAGTACATGTTCTTCCACAGTCTATGGGAGCTGCTGTATCTTTGGGGCTCATTTTCACCCGGATGTCTCCGGGAGGTGAAGGACCATTTCAGTGGTGTCCACTGGAGACTTGGCACAGGGTTCTGTGAAGCCTCGCACAGAGCTTTTCTGTGAGCTCTGAGAGTCTGCCTGGTCTTTCTCTGCTGCACAGAAGTGCTGCAGAGTCCTTGCTTTTCTGTCACGCTTCTTTTCCCCTACTGGCGTGGGGAGAAGACATGAAGCAGAAAGCAAAGAAGGTGCTGTTTGCAAGCCAGTGAAAAGCTGAAGCCAGGGGTGCAAACAGGGGCTGTTAACTGTCAGTTTGTCTGTGGCTTAAGTTCCTGGTTGTCATGTAAAATGGCTTCCCGCTAGGCAACTGACCTGTTTGGGACCATGATACGATGGGGTGTTGCTGTGCAAGAGATCTTTACCCTGTTTTGTCTTTTGTCTACCCTAGATGCTGCTGCTATCCTGCAAGAGGAGCAAACCAAGAAACCTTGTCGGAAGTTTCTGCAAACAGGTGAGTTCTTCTGAGGTAGAAGCTCCAGCAGCTCCTTTGTGGGACAGCCCAAGGCTGTTCTGGAGAGCCATGGTGTGTGTGCTTGTCTTGGGGGGAGTGACGAGCTTGGGCCTCTGTGTACAGCATGCAGGTATAATGGATGTTGGGTTTGCATGCACATTTCCAAGGGAGGACCCCGTGTGTGCAGCTCTCATGGAGCTCCGTGGCTTTTGTTCCAGGACAGTGTGATTTTGGGTCCAACTGCAGATTTTCCCACATGACAGAGCAGGACCTCGAAAAGCTGAGTGCCCAGGTTCAAGGTGAGTCCTCGAACAAGAAAACATCCAGGGGTCTCTGAGGAGGAGGAGTTGCTGCAGGGAGCGTGGGCCGCAAAGGGGCGTGTGAGGGGTTGCGCAGCAGGAGCCTGCGGTCCCGTGCTGCTTGTACGCAGCAAGCCAAGCGTGGATCCCTCCTGCCTGCCTCTCAGTGCTGTGTGAGTCTGTAGCGTGGCTGTAAGTGCTGCAGTTTTTCAAATGCTTTCTGCTGTTGATCTGCTGGCACAGACACAAACCTAGAGTTGAGCAATGCTGTTACTACTTAGCAGCAAGCATCTGAAGCGGAAGAGTGGGCTTTCTGAGCCCTGGGGGGGGGGGTTCAGTCAGGGAATAAAAACTGCCAGCAGCAGAGGGCACTGGTACATCACTTCCCCGTAAATTTATGGATTTGATTTCCCCCCACCTCTACTATTACCAGGGAGCTGCTGCTTCTGCTCTTGGGAAGAGCTAGCCTGCTGTCAGTTGGGGTGTCCTGAGGAGAGGACATGGGGTCTTGGATCCAGAAATGGCCTGTGCCCACATGGCTTTGGGTGGAACTGAAGTTTGGGCAGAGGATGAATGGCAGTTGCTCCCCTGCTGTGAGTCTCCAGAGCACTTTTGAACTTTTTTCATTCTGGGAGTACCACCTCCTTGCCCTAAAAGGGTGACAGCTCTGTTTTTTCTCTATAGGATTTGTCACTTTGGTGGTTAGAGAAAATGTGAGCGAGGTGTTGGTGAGAACTTGTGGAATGGTTGAGGTCTCCACTGGAGATTGTCTAGTCCCAACCCTACCCTGCTCAAAGCAGGGTAAACTAGAGCAGGCTGCTCAGGACCGCGTCCAGTTGTGTTTTGAATAGCTCCAAGACTGGAGACTCTACAGCCTCTGTGGGCAACCTGTTGCAGTGTTTGACCACGTTTACAATAAAAATGTTTGGTTTGGTTTTTTTTTTTAATATTTCAATGGAAATTCCTGTATTTTGGTTTGTGCCCATTGTCTCTTGCCTTTGCTGGACTCCCTCCAGTATGTCCCTGTCTCTGTGGTACTGGGGAGCCCAGCACTGGACACAGCACCCAGACATGGCCTCAGCAGTGCAGAGCAGAGAGGAAGGATCACTTCTTCAACCTGCTGGCAGTGCTCTGCCTAATGCAGCCCAACTTCTGAGCAGATCTTGTGCCCACACTGCTAGCTGAAGCCAACTGTTGTTTTGCCAATAGTCTGGCAAAAACAGGCTTAAGTGTTGAAAGTGTGTGTACGTGTATGCATACATATGAGGTTTGGGGTGTGCGTGGGGTAGAGACTCCTGGCCTTTCGAGGGATCAGATTTGGGGATGCAGGGCTCTGGTGAACCTGGGGGAGCAGGAGGAAGGCAGGCACTACGGAGCTATTCCAGTCCTCGCTGTTGCTGAGTCAGTCTGCGAGTCCCTGAGGCGACTCTGTGAATCAGTTGCTGAACAACGCTGGTAGTCAATAAAACCCATCTTGTCGGGCTGCACGGGAGACGGAGCGCTCCAGCCAGCCCTTCTCGGAGCGGCAGTGCTGGGCTGGCAGTTGCGCTCCTCTTCCCCGCTGCTAGCCCAGAACCTCTCCTCCACCCTTCTCTGCTGCGGGGTTTAAGTGCTGGGCTCCGGAGAGGTGGCACAGGATGTCAGCCTATTTGCAGGAACCTGTAGCATTTCCAGTCATTGAAGGCTGTTTATTGCAGGGAAAGTGAAAGCTCTTTGGAGCGGAGCTGCAGGGGAAGGCTGGCAAGCTCCTCTGCGCTTGGGCAGGTTTCTTTGCCAATTACACTTGTTATTGAATATTGACTTCTGTCAAATAGGTCAGGTGTAAGTGGAGAATTGGCTAGTGAGAGAGCTGATTCCTGGGAGATTACTTGGAAACCTTGCATTTGTATTACCAAGCCAAACATTTAATTAAACAATTAGACTTCAAGGAGCAATGGCCAGGGGACGGCAGGGTGCCTTATCCTTGGCTGTGCTGCTCTTAACACGAGTGCCTGGTTGTAGAGTTAAATCCTGCTCACCTCTAGTGGTGTTGCTCCTTGGAAATCCCATGTGAGCTGAGCGAGCGGGCTGAACACAACACAGACCTCTAAATCTGATCTGTTGAGCCTGCAGAGAGCTTGGAGGGATTTGATGGAGGGAAGAGCTCAGCGGGACTTGGTGGAGAAGAGGTGCAGCCCATAACAGGGTAGACTGGATAGAAGGAACAGCTGCAAAATCCAAGCTGCTGTTTGGTGTGTCAGGGGCCATTTCACCACTCCTTAGGCTGCTGAAGCATCACTGTCTCGGATGGTGAGGCTCAGGGCAGAGTCGAAGGCAAGCTTGTGTGATGGAAGGTTGGGCTGCAGGTTGTATTAGTCACGCAGGAGACCCGATCCTCTTAGCATGTCCGTCAGGCGCCTCTGTCAGTGATGTCCCTGTATGCGTTAGCACCTAGTCCTGGCGTTTGTGTGCTATGAAGCATCGCAGGCCACGGCCAGTGAGATGATACAGTACAGGTCAGAGCAGTGCTGCCTCTCACTGAATTGTCAGTGTCCTCAGAGATTTCCTGTCTGAACCCGCAGCGTCTGGGAGATTTTGACAGGCTTGCAGCCTGGGGTGGTCGGGGATTTGAGATGAGCTGAGACACTGGAAGCTCCACAGCCCTCTCACCATTTTGTGCAGAGCCTTGTGTGACCATGCTGGAGATGACCACCCTCTGCCTCTGGTGAGGTAGAAGTGGACGGTGTCTTGGTGAGTCCACGGTGCTGCTTAACTCCGCTTTCCTCGGCTCTGGTGCGTGGGTGTAGAAGCAGAGGAGCTGTCAGACTGCGTTGTACCCATGTCCCCTTGTCCAGGGGCAGATGCTTCAGAAAAAGGTGTAAAGATAACCTGTAGTGAGGCCCACTAACCCGTGTTCAGGGGAGGGCTTGCATCCTAAACCACAGCAAAGCCTTTTCTGACTTTTTTTTTCACACTGCCAAACCGTGATGGCACTTTCTTTGTCATGTAAATATTGAACTTGTCCCTGAATCGCTGCTAAATGTTTGGTGTTGGTAGTTCTGTGTCAGTGAGCTCCCCTTGCTAATGATGCATTTTTATTACAGCCAAAGGAAACATTACATTATTCTTAACATTTGGCCTTTTTGATGCAGGGAATTCACCCTGTTGTTTGTGTTAGTCTTGTGGGTTAAGTAGGAAAATTTCTGGACGATTCACTGTTCTGTAACAGCTTAGAGCATGTCCTAGTTTGGCTTTAGCATTTCTGCACCCTGTAGAATATACTCATCAAGAAGCAACAGTTTCCAGCTTCAGCAGGGAGGGAGGCATATTCCCAGCTGTTACCGCATCAAAGCATTGGCCTTCTGCATCTGCTGCATCATTCATCAGTGAAACACTTCCAGGCTGTCATTTTAAGTACAGTCATGTCAGGAAAAGTCACTGTCAAATTGCCATCTTCTTGCTTAAAGTTATTGGCTCCCCGCTAATCTGCGTCACTTCTGCTGGTGGTATTGACACAACCCAGCCTCTCGTGTGAGCTCCAGTTAGCCGGAGCTGCGAGGGGCGAGTAAGGGCACGGTTGGGTGAGTGTTTGCAATACATCCATGTGATTGAAAGAGTATGAGTGACCCTGCTGGGGGTGGCAGTTGTCAACCAGTTTAACTTGGCGATGAGCAGGAGAAGGAGTGCTCTCGCAGTCACCGGCCACTTGTTGGCTGCAGGGTGGTAACTTCTTAAGCTGCTCATATTGCAGGGCCTCATCAGCCTCATCTCTCAGCTGCAGTTTGCTGCTGTTCATGCGCTCTGGAGGAGTTTGGGCTGCCACGTCTTCCAGCCCAGGGAGAGAGGTGAAGGATTACATGTAAATCTCTTTGCTGGGTGACCCGCTCGGTACTGGTAGTTGCATCTCACATATGGTGGTGCCTCGTTCGGGAAGAAAACTCATGCTAAAAGTTGCATGGGGAGAGAAGATAAATCTGGATTCCTGCTCTGGCATCGTTAGAGAGGCACTTCATGACTACAGATGCTCTTTTGATTGGCTGTAATTAGACTTTGAAGCAAACACCCCAGTGAGAAGGAGGGGGAGGAAGCACCTTCACACCTGTCTTGCTGCTGCAGTCTGGCTGGCTGCACGACCATGTATGAGGAGTAAGGGCTGGCAATTGTGTTTGAGTTACATCTTGCAATACCTGTTGACATTCGGAGAGTATTTCCATTCTCACGGTGCTTTTGGTGGTCCCTGGATGGGATGTGTGTGTTTCAGAGGAAGAGGAGATAAAGGATTTGCCTTCTTCCTGGGCAGGCATCAAGGTGGACAGAGCCAGGCAGTTGCCCATACCTGCTGCCTTATTTCTCAGCCTGAGGCTTGGAGTGCTTTGGAGCAGTAACTGATGGAGCTGCGTGAATGGGGAGTCGGCTGGATGTCTTTCTAATCTGGACACCTGGGGCATCATTTAGGCAAGTGTGAGTCTGGAGTCATTCCACGGCAGCCAGTGAGCTTTTCTGGATAAGACAGTGAGTTGTGGCTGCTCGAGTCCCTGGGCTTCCACCAGTTCCTGCTGTGGCACTTTGGGGCAGTGGCCTTGGGGCTGCCTGCTCTAAACAGAGAGGCTTTGGCAGTTTTTGGTCTGTTCTGTGTTGGGGCTTGGAGTGGGATGAAAAGGAAACCTTGGTGTGGTAGGAAGAGGTGGGAGAGGCTTCTCTCTGTGATTTCCTTCACTGCTTCATTGAAGCCTCTCACAACCACCGCTTGTCCCCTTGCTGAGGTGGGGTGTGCCTAGGCACTCAACAGATGGAGAAACCTGGAACAAAGGGAAATAAGGTGGCTGTGGTCAAGGTTGCCAGGGAAGTCTAACCTGGGAGCTGAATTCAGATATCCTGAGTCTGAAGCAGTGCCTAGCTCACCAGACCGAGCTTCTGGCCTCCCCAGTGCCCTCAGCTGGCCAGGCTGTTGGGCTGACCCCAAATAGCTCTGCTGGGGCTTTGCTCCTTGGGAACAGCTGTAGGAGACTTGAACGGTCCTGTCTCCAGCCGTATCCTTATCGCTGGGCTGCAGAGCAGCACCTCGCCATCAGGACCACAGCAGGCTGTCTTTGTGGTGGCAGCGAGTGCATCGCCACCCCTCCCAGCAGCAGCAGATGAAAAGGCTGGATGACAAATTATCCATCTCCGGCTGCTCATTGTGTAGCGCATTTCTGCCATCCTTATTAATATTCAACAGGCAGATGAATAATTGGTTGCCACCACTAGGATGAAGTGATCCTTCGCTCTGCCCAAGCAATATTAATTTCACACCCTGTCTGGAAACGTATAATATTTTCCTTAAATGTGTGACATACGGCGGGTAGGTGTGGAGCTGCAGGTGGCTGCTGTTGGGGTGGGACTGCTGGCAGGTTGATCTCTAAATGGGATCAGGGTTTCACCAGAGTGCTTGTCCCCAGAGGGTTTGATGAGCGAGGCAAAGGGGAATGACACACAGCTGCGTCGGCTTCCTTTTTATTAATATCAGTGTTTTTCAAAGTATCGCATTCCCTTTTCTGTTGGGTGGGAACTTTCCACGAGGCTGGAGATCTAATAGCTCTCAGCATCTCCTCAGCCCGCTCTGCCTGACGTGCTGTCAGGAGTATGACTGTGTCATTTATATCAAGGACTCGTGCTAGACCCTGTTCTCCACTGCCATCCCTTCCTGCTTTGCCACTGGTGCCGAGGGGGGACTGGGGAGCTTTCCTAACTGGGCAGCTGTGGATTTCTGCCCAGTGGGAGGGATTGGTGAGTGCTGGACTGCCCCGCTGGCTCTGTGCCCTTCTGCCTGGAGAGGACAGTGCTGCAGGACGGGGTGCCTGCAGATGCCTGCCCCACGCAATCCCCGCCCCCCAGGTGATGGAGGGGTTGAAAGTGCGAAAGGACCTCAGGCTGCCCTGTCTCTTGGTAGACAGCAGTGGTTTCCTACTGGCACTGCCTTGCTCGTTCCTAACTCGCAGGAGAAAATGCAGGAACTTGTTCCCCTCCCTCCCTCTGCTGTCGTCTGCTCTGATCTTGCACCTAGGCTGAGCAGGGCTGGGCGACAGCCTCCCGCCCTGCCTCTGCAGGAGCTGGGGATGCATCACACAGCGTGTGCCTTGAACAGACCTGACAGCATCTCTGAAATCCTGTCTCTGGTTGTACGCACACTCTGAACCTTTCAGATTCTCGCGGCCTGCCAAGTCTGCATCGATCTGGACAGACATCCGTGTCACTCCCACCTAACTGGGCAGAGGCGGCAAAGCGCCTCCTGCCAGTTGGAGGGACGTATCTTTGGAAACGGCTTAGGGCCAGCAGGGGCTGTTTCAGGCGAGGAAGAGGACGATCTACCCCGGGGGGAGGTGTTAGGCTCCCCTCAGTTAAGTGCCCGAGCTGCCGCTGTGCTCGCTGGCTTGGTTCTTGCTCCCTGGCGGTCTGGCTGGAGCTGTCACCAGTGAGGAGGCCAAGCATCAGATGGCAGGTGGACAGTGGAGGAGGAGAGGCCACCGCAGGCAAATTGCAAACTCTCCACTATAAGAAACTATGCAGGGTAATGAGCAGTGGGTTTAATGGAGTGAAAGGACTGCAGCGCAAGGGTCTGATAGCCCGCACGCTCTCTCTCTCTCCCTCTCAACCAGGGGAGCAGAGATCAAAGGAGCTGCAGCAGGAGGGAGCGGATGTCCCGCCTGGCACCATTGAGGACTGGCTGGAGAAGAGAGCAAAGAGACTGAACACGGCTCAGAGTAACAGGTACCGGTGCCTTGGGAGCGTCCGTGTGAGGGCTGGCTGCTGCTTCTGGCCCGCACGATGCAGAGCGGGGGTCCTGCAAGAGGGGAGTGAGTGGGACAGAAGGCGCAGGTGATCAGAGGTCCCAACATGATGGGACTCCCTGAGCTACCGTTTAACACTCAGGCTGCCAGCACTGTGCGCCTGCTCTCGGCACACGCTACAGACAGGCGTATGGGTCTGGACTTGCATGCCCACATCAGAGATGCGTGCACGTGTCTCCCCGTGTGCCCGGGGAACAAGCCAGGCCTTGCTGCCTGTGGCTGCTTCCCTGGGGAAGGCAAGCAGAGGGATGCTCCTGTGCTCTCTGCAGAGTGCACAGACGTGCCTGGAAGGACAGTGCCACCGCGGTGCTGAGTTATTAATGCCCGGAGCTCAGTGGCAGGAGCCTGGTCTCATCTGTTGACAGCCTCCCCATCCTCTGCCGGCCCTGTGCGCACATCTCTGCCAGTCCCTGCCAGTGAGAGGGTGGAATTAGCTCCTCCTCGCGGCATTCATTCAGATTCGGGTGCCTGCCAGTGCCTGCTGCTTCCTTGCTCACCTGACTGCCGCAGGCCTAATTGGATGACATTTGGGCTGGTGCCAAATCACTCTTTTGTTCTTTTTCTGTTTGCTCCTGTCCTCTGTGTTTGGTCTAGGCAGGATCTTCCTTTGGGTGCATGTCTGGGCTTGTTGCTTTCTCTTCATTCCATTCATCAGCTTGGCTGCCCTTAGCTTTGCAGTGGTGCTCACTGACAGCTGTGACCTTCCTACCCCCTGTACACTTCACTTGCCCCATTTTGCTTGTCCTGCCCATGAATCCCTTGATCTTGGGATAGGTGCTCTCCTACGGAAGATAGCCATCACTATACCCAGAGGAATTTCCAGACCTTCGTAACTACTTGGTCCCTGCTGCCTCCAAAGATGCGCAAGACCTGGGATTTCTAGGATTGTTGCTTTCTACCCAGCCTCTCCATCCCTGCAGGCTCAGAAACCACAGGAACTAAACACCAACTATTCAAAGCTTCTTTTCCCCTATCTGCCCTTGCTGATGCCTGTTCACATCATTTCTCTTCTCCCCTTGTGCTCTCCAGCCCCAGCATTGCCCTTCCGAGCAACTGTGTGTTTTGCTTTGTCTGCCAGAGAAGTTGTTTTGCATTGCCAGGGAAGAGGTCCCTGTGCTCCTGGTGCCTGGGGAGTCCGTGTTCCTCCTGAAAATCCTTTTAAGGACAAGGAGCTCCCTCTCTCTCCTGTGGTCCTTCAGGTCCCTGAAATGTGACAGAGTCTGTGGCAGAGTCTAATGGTGCTTTGGGGAATTGGTGGTTTTGGATGATAACCTGCCCAGGGGCTGCCTTACCTGGCTGGTAATGTCAGTAAAGACCATTAGTCTGCACAAAACAGTAGAGAAAGTGCTCTCGAGGGCAGTAATCTCCAAAAAGAGATGCTAGAGACCCAGCTCCATCTCTGTCTTCTCTGGCAGAGCTGGGTAGGAAGGACTCAAGCTGGGATGGAAGCATGATCTCCCAGAGTGTGATGGGAAACTTTTGCTGTGTTAAGCCTCAGCCTGTGAGCGTAGCTGTGTTTCTGTCTCTGCCTTGCCGGGGGCCTTCTAGCAAGATGCCTGGCAGGCAGTTGCAGGTGGAGCTACTGCCTCCAAGTACACTGCAGTGCAAAGAAAACCCTGCGCTGCCAGGTACTTGTCTTGGCTGAAGAGTAGCAGCAACTTGAGCGCCATTTCTGACCGTCACCTAAATTAGCCCCATGGCTGGGGAGCTGCCACACTGCCTTCCACCCATCGTTTGTGCAGCCGCTCTCCCAGCCTGGCTGGGCTCAAGGGGACAGTCTTCATTTGGAAGCCTCCACCTGATGTGTATTTTCAAAGTCACACTGTGCCATTGCTTTCTGGAGAGCTGGGGTGGAGTTGGAAGGAGTTTGTGTAGTTCTCTTAGCGGTGGAGTTCTGCCAGGGTGTGATTGATTTTTCAACATGATTTCCAAAGGAAACGGAGTGTGTCAGTGCACGTGAGTGTGTGCTTCTGCCGTAACTGCCATGGAGCCCACTTACTGATTTCCATCAGAAAGGGGTCTGAGGCCTCAAAGATACTGAGATACTACAGGTTTCATGAACATGGAAGTGGGTAGAGAAGAGGGATCCCACTTACGCCTTTGGAAAGGAAATATTCTTGACCCTTGCTAGACACCAGAGAATCCACGTGGGACAGCCATTCTGAATGCTCCAGCTGTGGGTAAACCTTTGATAGGACTTGTATCTTAGGAGACCCCAGGGAATTGAATACCCAGACAGCATCCTCCCTATTGATTAGTTCTGCTGCTCACAGAACAGCTCATTAGTTGATAGCTGTGCTGTTCCACCTTGCAGCATGCCTTGCCCTGCTCCCCACCCCACCGTACTGCTGCTGCGGGGCCTCCCCTGCCTGCGTGAGCGACAGTGCCTGGATGTAACGCCAAATATTCCTGCCCGAGAGGGGCTTAGTGTGTGTCCTAGCAGTCTTTTCTCATCCTTGGCTCTGAAGAATCCCCATCAAGGGGATAAGCATTAGACCAAATGACTTTGTGTTAGCTGCCTGGAAAACACTGCACTCAACTTCTGTAGCTGGCTTTTGGCCACATCGCTGGCCCTGCAGGGAGAGGAGGGTGCTGCTTCTCTGGAGCATTATGTAAAGGAGTTTGATTAGATTTCTTCTGGCATAACAATTAAAAAGATTCATCAGGATCGGAGGCAGAGGCCTGAGAAGCTGGAAGGCTGCTGTCAGGGCTTCTGCTAAAGAACAAATAAGTTTCCTGCACTCAGGAGTTAATGGAAAAGGTACATTTCCCACGAATTTAAACCTGCTCTGGCCAAGCACTTTCTTCAGCAGGAGACAAGGGAGTGATTCTTCTTGCTTTTGCACTTCTTCAGTTATGTGTGTGGTTTGCAGTGGCCTCAACTAGTAAACTTGAGGGGGGGGGAGAGAGAGAGAGAGAGAGAGAGAAAGTGTTTCCCAGGCTGTGAGTTGGAGGAGGAAGCCTGTTCCCTCTGCTGAAGGGTGCTTCTGCGAAAACACCCCATCGTTTTGGCAGTTTCTCTGTTTCCGAGGGGTCCTTGTCCTTGAAGCGCACAGCTGGCTTGGGATTCAGGCTGCTCAGAAAGAAACATCTGCTAATTTTGTTTGTGCTTCTCACAACTCAGCTGTGTGAAGAGCGGAGAGCAGCCATGGGTGGGAGGGGACAGGGCCAGCCATGCTCCCAGCACGAGGCCTCTCCTGCCCGCAGCTGTGCCCGGGGCTGGCGCTGCTGCCCCTCTGGCAGGGGGCTGCGCCTGCTCTCCCCCCTGGCAGACCCCCTTACCTTAATGCTACCACCTCCATTTTTCAGTGGTGTGCGCTACGTTAGCAAGCACCAACTGCTTGAGTGGGCTGGGGGATGGTTACACAGCGGTTCTGCTGTTGGACTTGGCGGGGTGGGGGGGGGAGGTTGGGTGAATATGCCTGCGTGTTGATAACCAAAACCCGCCTCTGCTGGACCCCTCCTCTTTTGGGGGCTAGCGGAGGGGGCGCAGGGGAGCTCAGCCCCTAAGCAGCGACTTGTTATCAAACTGAGATGGCCCCGTCTCACCTCTGCCCCTTCCCTCTCCTCACCTCCGCAGCGCTCTGCCTGAGAAACCAGTGCCTTTCCAGTACCCGCCAGGCTGGCCACCAGTGCAGGATCTGCCCCCGTCCCTGCAGGCCCCCCCACCCGGAGGATGGCCAGTCCCCCCCAGCCTGCAGTGGGGCTGAGGCACAGGGACCCCCGCAGAGGTTGTGCTGTAGATGGACTTCTCCCTTGCCTGCTCTAAGAAAAGGACAGAATTATTTATATACGCTTTTATACAAATAAAAGCCTTTCCCTGGTTGCAGCCTGCATGTGTCATGTTATTCCTCGCCTGGCAGCCTCCTGTGGGTCGAGCTGGTGGGGCGGTTGTCTCCCTGCCACTGGAACGGAGATCCGCGCTCAGCAGAGCGCCAGCCCCACACGGAGGGACTGTCCGTTGTCGTCTGGAGCGGGCAGCCCCCATTTCCCAAGGCAGGATCTGTCCCCTCGGACCGCGGCTGTCTGCGCCGCGCCCTGTGCTGCCTGCTCTCAGTCCAGCTCTGCGGCTGGACTCTGTGTGGCTGATCCAGGCCAGGAAAGGAAGCTGTAACCAGACTTTTAAAATTGATGTTTAATATTTCCTCCGGTGTTTATGACTTATGTTTGCTTCTGTTAAATTCAGTGTGTAGAACTGCTTCGGTTCAGGTGCTGGAGCTCCTAATGAAGAGCTTGGGGAGCTCCCGTAAGCCCTCTGCTCCTGCTCCCGCCATGCTGAAGGTGAGATGCAAGGAGGAAAAAAGATCCCAAGGTTCCTCCTTCTCCAGAAAACCAAGTAAACGGCGAGTGCCGGCGGGGCAGGTACCTCCGTGGGTCGCGCCCTGCTACGGGAGCTGGCTGGCCAGGCAAGTGCTGGGGGCTGGAGCTGGGAAGGGGCAAGGAGGGACTCCACGGCCTCCTGCTCGCTGCGGGGCTGCGCTGGGAGCGGAGGGCCAGGCGCAGTGGCCGGGGAGGCCAGCCTGCCTGCCTCCAGCTTCTCCTCTTCATTGCTCTGGAAGCGCTGCCCTGGAGAAGACTATAGGGGTGCTTTTAGGGCACAGCTTTGGTATGGCCAAGCCCAGCCCAGCTGGAGGCAAGCTGAGCCCAACCACGTGGCTGCCGCAGTGAGAGCTTTAGAGTCACCTCTCCTCACCGGGAAAGGGAGGGATGACCGAGGCCCTTGGCTTGGCTTTCTCGGCAAGGCGGGTGGGCGATCGGCTTCAGCGCAGAGCTGCTGGGTGTGCAGGGGATCCCGGCCAGCAGCGTCCTGGGAGAGCGGCTCTCCGGCAGCAGGCCTGTCCAGCACCCGCTGCCAGTGCATTTCAGGTTTGGCCGTGCACGGAGGGGTTAGGTCCAGATTCATGAAGAGCGCAGGCAGGAGCCAGCTGCCTTTGGCCAAAACTTGTCTGGATCACGCTGGCGCTCGGCTGCCCGGGACAGGGCAGAGCTCCCGCCTCGGGGCGTGCGGGTAGATGGTCGTCAGCTGGAGCACGCCCCATCCTGGGACGCGGCTTTGACAGGAGCAGGGGCTGGATCTGACCGCGGCGTGGCTGGGTGCGGAGCTGCTTGAGCCCTGCTGCAGCGGGGAAACTGGCCTCGGCCAGAGGCTAGTTGAGCTTTAAGCCAAACTAAAGGGTGTTTTTACCCTTCCTGGTGTGACTGCGGTTGCTCTGCTGAGCCCTGTGCTTGGTGGCCTTTGGAGAGCGGGAGCCCAGGGCTTGGGCTCAGAGGATGCGGCGTCAGCCCCACGTCCCATCCTCGCCTCCCTGTGCGGGAGCCGGCACGTGCAGGGAAACAAGAGCTCCCGTGTGGTGCTTATTTGGGGTTAAATCAGTGTCCCCTGGAGGAAGGGGACCCCTGCCCTGAATGCAGAGGTTGCACAGCTGCAGGAGGCCAAACGGGGGGTGGAAAACAAACCCCAAAGGGGCTGTGGGATGCTCTGGAGTGGAGGCACGAGCTGCCGGGCTCCGCTCTCAGCCATTGCGAGAGCAGCTTTGGCTGCTCTCTCCAACCCGCTTTGATGTGCATCCCCGTGCCCGCGGCACGGTGCAGGGGGAGAGCCCTGGGGAACTGGCAGGGGGGCTCAGCCCATCGCCCCCACCGCTCCGCTGACTTCAAAGGGTGACAAACAGCTTTGCTGCAAGTCTGAGTCGCAGTGGTGGCAGCCAGGCCCCGTGCGCGGGCACCTTCCTAACGAGGCCACGGCTGCCACCGCTGCTGCCGGCAGAGGCAAATCAAAGAACAACCGCTCCTCTCTCTCTCCCGCGGACGTTTTGAGGACGGCGGTGAAGCCTGTGCCGGCTGTTCCGCAATCAGCCGTCAAAATACTTTGCAGTTCCTCGCCTGTGTTTGGAAACTCGCTTTGCCCCCCCAGGTCCCGTTCCCTGCTCCGTGTGCTCCGGTCCCCGTGAGTTTTAGAGTATCCCTGGGAGGGCGGCTGGTCCGGGAGGCGTTGCTTTACCCAACACCCACAAGCTTTGCGGCTCCGAAACCGCTCCCCAGATCCAGCTTAAATTTGGTGGAGAAACACGGCTGCGGCCGAGCAGGCTGGAGCAGCAGGCAGCTCCCTGGGCGAGCTGCAGAACAACTGTAAATGAAAATTACAGTGTAAAACACAAACACAGCCGCAGCCCCTCCGTGCTCTTCCTCGCTCCCGAAGAGATGAGCTGCTCATGACGCAGAAACTCCCAATAAAGCCTGAAAGCTGAGAGCGGGAGCGTTCCCTGCCAAGCACCAGCCTGTCCGGGGGAGGCCGAGAGGGGCTGGTGAGGGGGCTTAATTAAAACTGGGTTTTCCTGCGATAACCTGTGCGATCTCCAGCTGCCGGGACCGAGCCGAGCATGGCTTGCGGGGTGTTATGTATTCCTGGAGCCGTGTAACTCCCAGGTACTTGTAGGAGCCTGTAAATTACAGGCTTTTATGGGGGTGTATTTTACGGCGTGGTGCCAGGAGATGTAATGATGGCATGTATCACTGCTGGGGATGGGACGCAGCCGGTGTGGGCTAACCCGGGGAAACAGGCTGTTTGCAGAGAGCTGCACGGCGGGGAGGGAAAAGCCGAAGCGGGACAAGGCTTTCCGCTCCTTCCCGTGCTCCCGCGCAGCCCCCGGCAGGGGACGGCTGGTATCCGGCTCCCGAAGGATGCCGCAGGGATGTGCGTGGCCCCGCGGGGCTCAGCGTCCCTGGCGGGTCCTGGGTGCCCCGGTGAGGAGCTGCGGCCCGTTAGTGACGGCACAAGCCAAAATGCCTTTAATAGAGCAAGAGCGGGAGTAATTTATCGGGAAGCTTTTAAGGAAATGAGCGGCTGCTGGGCCCCTGCCAAGGCGCAGCCCCGCTAGGCTCTGCCCGGTGTCCTCTGGCAGCTCTTGCTGGGAGAGGAGGGGGGGGACGGGGACAGAAATGGGAATGGGGACAGGATGGGAATGGAGATGGGAAACAGGGATAGGGACAGGGATGGAAATAAGGGTGGGAATGGGGATAGGGATGGGGCTGAGACCGTCCCGCACTGCTTGCAGCACCAGAGAGAGAAACAACCTTTGCCAACTTCTTCCCTTCCTATCCCAAGGCACTTCTCGGTGCCGTGGCAATCTCAGCCCTGCAAACCCCCGGTTTTGCTCTGTCCGGCGAGGACCGACGGCAGCACCCGCGCAGGTTCCTTCTCCCTCCCACCCTCCCTCGCCCACGGCAGCCCCGCACCTCCCTGGCACCTTCCCTCCTCCTGCTGCAGCACTCGCATAGTGAGATTTTTTTTTTTTCTTTCCTTTTCCTTTCCTAGCAAGCATTTAATTAAATTAGCGAGGAGCATCGCTGTCTCGCGGCAGCCGCAATGAGCCATCCCCGGCTGCGGCAGAGCGGTGCGAGGCCGACGCGTGGGGAACGTGGCCGGGACCCCGTGCTGCCCGCCTGCAGCCTGAATCGGGAGCTGCCATCTCCAAACCTGCGTGAAGAAACCCGTTCTCCCAATTCCCATTAAAATTAATTGAGCAGCTTTGAAACGCTGAGCTTGGGGGAATCACATTATGCCTTTTATCTAATTTTTTCTTTTATGTTATTGTATTTTCTAGCAAATTAAATTGTCCTCTTTTTTCTTTTTGGCCCCCTTATGTTTATTCACAGCATCTATAATAGACCCGGTTAGAAAAAAAATATATATCCACACACACACACACACACACACACATGCATCTCCGAGGCCACGTGGCTTCCTTTGGAAATGCCAGTTCATAAAAAATCAAAACTTTCTGTGCGGAGATGGATGAAATTTCATTACCGACGCGGAGCCTCCCCCACTTTGCGAGGCAGCCGAAATAATTTCATTGCCGTGGAGCACTTTGCATTTTCATTTCTCATTTGGGCGTTCGGTTCAATTTGTTTGATAAATTATATGAGATCAAAAAAAAAAACCAAACACCCCCCCAAAAAGCCCAACCCCCAAATCAATAAAACACAGCCGATTCCGCCTAGCATCTCAAAAAATGGGGTGTCCCCCCGCCTCGGTGCTGGGGAGGCCCATCTGGAGGGTGGGAATTCCCAGGCAGGTGCAAGGAGACGTGTTTTCTCTGCGTGGGGGGTCAAACAGGGCTCCAGGGAAATGAAGGCTGGCGTTGCCCCAGCCCAGACGCCCCGGGGATGGTCTCCTCCAGCCCTGTTCCCCACGGTGGGAGGGGAACCCCCCCCGGCTCTGGCACTGCCCATAGCAGGGGGGCAGCAGCCTTGCCCAATATGCTCGCAGCACCGAAAGCTTCTCCCCGTTTTATTTATTTTTTTAATCTATTTGCCATTAAAAATGGATCATTCGGCGGCCCCCCCCCGCCCCGCCCCGAGCACACACAGACGTGATTGCCACGGTGGTTTGCATGAGCACGGCCGTGTTTTCATCAGTGGGTCGGGGTCACTCAGTGTGTGTGGGGGGGTTTACACCTGGGGCCAGACCCCACCGTGGTGTAAATTGGGAGTAACAGGGGTGCTCCCCTTCCTGCCAGCCTCAGGGCAGGATCCCCAGCCTGGCCTGGGAATGGTGACCCCCACACACACCCCCCCGAGCCTCTCTGAGCCCCCCCCCGTGCCGTTGGCTGGATCCTGGCTTCCCTGTTAAGCGGGGCGAAAGCGTTTTTGGGAAGGCCCTTATGCTGCGGGTTCGCCCCACCGAGGCACTTTGTAAGGCCAATGGCCTTCAACCAGTCACCAAACACCGTAAACCAGCAAAGGTCAAACAAACGCTGAGGGCACGGGGGGGGGTGGGGGGGGAATAGACCCACCCAGTGCTCCCACCCATCCCCACGGAAGGGCAGGATCCACGGCCAGACCAGGGTGGGGGACATGGGGTGTAACCCCCACCCCCCTGCCGGTGCTGGTGGGAGCTGATTTGGGGATGCTCCAGCCACCCCAGAATGCTGGGGGGGTGGGGGGGCCACGCACCCCTGGCCATTGCCCACCTCCCTTGCCAGGAGGACTGGGCCACACACTGGTAGGGGCTCAGCAGCACCCATGGGTGCTCCTATGGCCCTACACCTGCCAGGCACCCATCATCCCACCCCATCGCATTCCAACACCACCACCCCCCCACCACCCCCCCGCATGCTCCCCCCATCTCCAGGAGCCCCAGCAGCCCAGCACACTTCAGAAATCCCAGTTTTATTTGAGATCGGAAACAACCAACCAGGAAGAAAGAAAAAAGAAAAAAAAGGACCAAAAAAAAAAAAAAGACCCAAAACCCAACTCCAAAGAATGAGAAACGGCCCCAAACCTGAACCAGTCCGGTGCCCAGGTGGGTGCTACATACAGGCTGGGGGGGGGCTCGGGGGTGTGCAGGGTGGGGGGCCCCAGCCGGCGCCGGCTCCCCGGCCTCGGGGTGGGTCCGGCTCTTCCCGGGGGGAGGGCTGGGGGGCGGGGGGGGGGGGGGGGGGGGGGG
>JAVKLA010000088.1:1729565-1774359 GCA_034782735.1 Sagittarius serpentarius
GGAGAGAGGGAGAGGGGGAGAGAGAGAGAGAGAGAGCGCAATTAAGTGGCCAGAGCTCAAATGAATCAAGATATGAGAAAGGGAAGAGTCCCAGTCCCTGCATTCCTACGCTGGGGTTCCTCGGAGCTCTGTTTTCACCCAGGGTTGGTGGACTGATTTGATTTAAGAAAAACAAACAAAAGCAACCCAATAAGTCCCTCATAGCCAAACGCGGTTTAGAGCGGCTAACCCAATAACTGCAGGCACATAACTTCTGCTGGCAGGGCAAACCGAATAGAGAGAAACCACCCGGGCTCCCAGCAAGCCCACCGGGGCCCGTGCCCTCCCCACGCACTGGAGATGGGGCACGGGCAGGAGAAGGGGGCTGCAAATCTCATCAACCTTCCCCCATCCTCCCGGGTCCCGAGGAACAACAGGAAGAGGTTTAAAATTTCTTATTTCCTTGCTGTTTCCTTGTTTATCCTGCAGCCTGGCCAGGCTGGAGGAGAGGGTGACCCATGCTACCCTCAGCACCATCACCTCACCCCATCCGATGCCAGGGACACCTCCCTGCTGCTGGGAGGGACATCTACAGTCCCTGCTAAACCATCACCCGGTGCTGCATACAGTATACCCTCTTTATTCCCCGCCCCGCTCCCCTCAATGTCTTTCTCCATCCCTGCCCACTCCCCAGTCCCCACCGGCCAGGTGGACCTTTCAATTCCCACATTTACTTTTGAAACTGAAATCTTCCTACTTTTCCCTCCCCACCCCCTTTCCAGTCCCCACCTCGCCGTTTCTCTCTTACTCCCACGCTGCTGTTTATTCTCTTCCAAGCACAACTTTCCCCCGGCCTCCAATGCTTTGATGAGCGCGTTTAAAAGAGAGAAGATGACGCTCCATTTGAAGGAAATGCTTTTCAAAGGCTGCCACAAAAATAGCTGATAGGCCTGATGTTTCCTAGTTTCCTTTCACTCCTTGTAAACAAGGAAAGGAGGCTGCCGTGTCCCAGTTTAGCTGCCAGGGAGTTTCACTTCCCAGCTCTAAGGAGAACAGCGGCAGAAAGAAAATGAACTTAGCAGGGACACGGCCTCACACACGTGGGTATGTGTGGGCAAGACCCATGTGAGATGCAGCACCGCCTCCTCCTGCCCTCAGAAAATGTGTGCCCAGAGGTGTCAGGAGCTGCTCTGCCCACTGGGCATCTCCCGGCTCTCACCTGCACCCTAGCTGGGTGCCAGGCAGGGCGAGAAGCCAGCATCCTCAGCTCATCTTCTCTCTCTACCCTCACAGCTCCCGAGGGGATGGGAAACGCCAGTGCTGCTTCTCCTGGGGAAGTCCCTTGCTGGTCGTGTGCCCGCCCTGCAGCACGCAGCCTTCCCCTCTCCTGGTGCGAGTGGATTACACAGCGATGGCACAGCAATGCTGCAGTTCTGCATGAGACTAAAGAGCACTTCATCTGTGTCCGGGCTGCCACAGGATCCACACGAAAGGATGGAACCACCCGCGTGCAAGCTCAGCCTGCTCTGTACCACCCAGGCTCCCTCCTTTTGCCCTTCCCAGAGCAGAAGTATTTCTTGTTCTGGTCCCTTCCCTCTGCGGGATTAAGGTCCAGAGGCACTATAACATTCTCCTTCCCCGAAACGGCTGCGGTCCTCCATCTCCCCAGCAAACCACTGGAGCAAAGCGGACCCGTTTCACAGAGGGGAGTCTGCAGGTCTCCAAAGGGGAGAGGTGAGGAAGGAAGTCCCCAGGAGATGACAAAGAGACCCCACAAGATTTGTTGAAGTCCTCAAGGGACATGTTTCAGTGATTCCTAGCAAGATGCTAGCCAGGCGCAGCTGGAAAACAGGCAGAGGGAAGCTGTCTGCCCCAGCGCCAGCCTCCCAAAAACCTTCAGCCTGTCCGGATGATTAAGTAGCCTCATGACATTTGGTGGTGGCACAGCAGCTTCATATCTGCATCACGAGAGACTCCGATAGCAGTGCCCATCACCAACTCAGCAGTGTCCTTACACTGCCGTAGAGGACAGACCACAGCATATCTTGAAGGTCAGAGGAGTGAAGACAAGCCTGCAGAAATCCTCTTTGCTCTGCCTCGCTCGCCCCTCCGCGCTTGGCAGCCAGGAGCTGCTCATTGCCTAAACCTGAAGGGGACAATGCTGCGTCCGTAGGAATGTGGCAGAACACGAATGTTTGTGGCCCAGTGATGGAGGACGCCCAGACTAGTCTACTGGTGATAAATGAGCAGATTTGAAGTAGCTTATCCAAACCCCAAGTGCTTCAACGATAGGAAAAAATCCTGCATTATGTGAGTTGAGGGCAATGCTGCACGGCAACCAGGATCAGCCAGGAGAGGAGCCGGCAAGAGCACGGTCAGCAACAGCTCACCCCACCACCACCGTCCGCAGGCAACGTCCCCAAGGGCACCAAAAGTGCTGGCCCCAAGCAGCCAACTCGAGCCCCAGAGAAACACTGCATCCGAGAAAAAGGCGGGAGCTGCGTGAGAGCCTGGCAGGGAAAGGCCAAGCCCGCCTGTCGAAGGACCAGAGCGCTGCTCAAGGACAAAGCCGCTTGTCTGGGAACAGGCGTGGAGATCTGCTCCTTGCCTGGATACTTCAAAGGGCTTAAATCACAGTAAATAAGCATGACTGTGCAAGAAGAAAGCAACTGCAATGAAAGACCTGATTGTGTTTTAGAGCAGCAGCCTGTCCTGGGAGTCTTCCTACACTGGAGGATGCAAGGAACAAGTGGGTTTTTTCATCTTCTACCACGGCGTAAGAGGCAAACCCTCCCGAAGCTGAGCCAGCTGGAGTCAGCAGCACCAGCCCATGGCACAGAGCACTACGGAGAAGGGAAATCAGTTTCCAGATGAGGCACTTGTGCTGTGCCCACAGAGCTCATAAAAAAGGATTAGCATGTTAACCACGTAATTAAACATGAAAAACTTAGCAGGCGTCTTCAAAGGCAGGCAACAAAACCCAGAGGTCACACTGCAGCACTTGCTGTGCATCTGGTTTAATTATGGGGGCTCCTCCCAGGCACCAAATTTCTCCCAGCTGCTGGATTAGTCTTTTCACAAACTGCCAGGGGCTTCACTTCACCTCCTGATGCTGCAGCCACAAGTGGATTTTGCCCCAGCTTCACCTGCCATGGAGTTCCTCAAGCCGGTCAGACTGGGACAGCGGGTTTCAACCACAGCCAGCCTGCCCCAGAGAGACACCCAACACCTCCTCCATGGTGGCCCAGACCTGCAGGGTCACCCCTCATTTTAGCCTCTTCCCCAATTAAATGCGTAACAACGAGAGCAGCCTGTCTTGGGAACACCTGCAGCCCCGCAGAGAGCAGCTGGCAGTAGCCAGCCGGCACAAAGCCCTGACTTGAGTGATTTGCAGTGCTGCCTGCAGCCCTGAAAGGGCTGGTCCGTTCAAGAACAGCAAAAACCTGCACTGGTCGCTTCTGGGTACCGGCCAGGGAGACGTCTGCATCTAAAGCATCCTCCTGCCTCTGCCACAGAGCTCCAGAGGTGCGGGGAAATTGCTCCATGGTCAGCTGTACGTGCCCGCCACGCAGGCAGGGCTGCGCAAGCCCTCAGAGTAATGTTTAACGACAGCCTTTTCCAAAGGTGCTTACCACCAGGTTTGCCACCCGCCTTCGCTGAGTGCTGCTACCGCAGCACCTGTGCCGTTTCTTCCCTTAGCGCTACCACTCGAAACTCGCTAAAGCCTGTGGGTGTGCAAGAACCACGGTCAAGGAAAGAGCAAAAAAGCTTCCCCAAACTCATCCTCCTGAAGGAGGAAGACAATGCTCTGCACACACACAGCCTGCGGATTGAGGGCAAATCCTCGGAGGGAAGCAGGCTCCGGAAAAAAAAGAGACATGACATTACCAGAGCAGGAGTCACCAGCGTGCGGAAGGAGGCAGGGGACAGGCAGCGGCACCACAGGCAGGAAGGAGAGCGGCTGACAGCCAGTGTCCCCAGGCACGATGGTGACCAACAGCGCTACCTCCAGCACAGTCTCCCTGGGCCACCCCCAGCTGCAGCCTTGCCCAAGAGCTACCTGCAGACGCTGGCTGTCCTCAACCGTCTGCTTTATGTTCCTGTGATACTTCTCAAACAGGCAGACACAGATAATGCGTCCATGTGCTGCTCTGCTCCAAGCCGGAGGTGTGCATTTTTAGCCTGTTATGACAGTTTCGGCAGCAGAGGGTTGATGGGGTTTGTCTGGTTTTTTTTTAAATCCTCAATTTCTTTCTGCAGCAAACAAGGGGGAAGGTCCTGGTTTACTTCATTAAAGAAATCTTCAAAGGCCACCCTGCACCTCCAACAGATTCCCAGCCACCAGCAGCAGAGCAAAACCAGGCATGTTCAATTATTTAAGCATCTACGCCTTCACTCCCCAATGATGTTGCCAACTCAACTTCTGCCAAGAAAGACGCTTCCCAACACGGAGGATCAGGTGCAAAAACGAACGCAGAGAGGCTGTGAATGCTACTGAGGGAGCGAGAGCTGGGCAGGGCGGCTGCCTGCGACATGCTGCACGCGTTCACCATAGGGACGGGCAGGGTGCTGCGCCGCGGTGAGCCCGGTCTCACCGCCACTGCACCCACTGCGGTGCATAAGTAGCGTTTGTAGGGGCAGCTGGCTAGAGCGGCACGTATCGCAGGCAAGCTCATGCACGGGTTAGTATTACAGCCAGTGGTCCCATCACCCCACGCAGAGTACCTTGGAATAACCTACTTTGCAGTCTCAAATGCAGATAGGTCTTCTGCCCTGGGCTTGAGGCTAAACCAGCAAAATAAAATGAACAACAGTAAAAAAAATCCTCTGTGATACGAGTAACGTCAGGTCATTTGTGCAATCCGTACAGTTTGCCCAGAGCACTGAAGTGATCAACAGCTTCTAGGTGGGGTAAAGCATTGGTATTATTTAAGTATTGCTAAACTGCTATCCCCTTCTCCCTTTCCAGTGTCTTGCATTTTCCTTTCCATCACAACTGCAAAGACAAAAGCCCTCCTGACCTCCTGGTGGCACGAACAAAAGCAGTCTGCAATTTTATTCTGATGTGCTCCACTAATAGACTATTATTTAAAAACCTTTGCTCCTCCAGCTAAGACACAGGAGCTGAGCAGCCTCGGGTCCCTCCTGAAGGGAGGGGACAGGACAAGACTCCAGCTTCAAAGCAACGAAGAGTGACCACAGTCCCAATTACAGTGATGAGCCCTGACAGATATCGAAATGATTGCCCAGCCACCTTCTTTAAGTGAGATAAATGGGACCATCAGGTCTCTATGAACTCGTCTCTGTCAGAAGTTAAAATTTAGCATTTTCCGTTTAAACCGAGGACTCTGAGCACAGAGACAAAACCTAACAAAACCTACTGGGAGCAGAAATGTCTTCAGATTCTACGATGACAAAAGGGCCTATGAAGATTTTTATATTCTCTGCTCTGGTGGGACAGGAACCCGAATAGCTCAAGGGTAGCATGGGGAAACCAGGAAGCGAGACCCGCTAGATTAATTTTCCTGCCCCAATTCAGTGATCATAAACTCCCAGCCATGAAAGTTGGCATGAAATGATATTTTCAAATCTTTTCAGACATAACTCTCAGCTGGGAATAGTAAAGAGAGAAGGATTTGTTTTTAAAACCTGGAGTTGTTACCACAGCCTGCATCCCGTGCCACACAGATTTCTGAATCCTTCACAAGGACAGCTGCTAGCAGACAGCCAGCTGGATAAAAGCCTTTGCACGGTAAAAGCCTTTGTGCATGAGTGGGGCTGACTACTACAACCCACCGTACCAATTACGGATGTGCCTCCAGCCCTTCGTTACACTGAGCCCAGCTGGGAGAACAGCAGAGCTATTAAGCAAAAGGAAAAGGACAGGACACAAAAATACAGAACGGGCTTTGTTGTGACCTTCCAGGTATGACCCCCGGGGCTAGCAGACCCAGCCATCCTTTTTGGCTAAGTTACTCATCTCAGCCGCATTTCTAGAGGCAGGTGGTTCCAGGGTCCACAGTACCAGGGAGCAGACATCTCACACACACCCTGCTAGCGAAAGGTTTTGCTGTTAGTATTTGAAGCTGCACTACAGGTTACTCGAGAACAGATTAAGAGAGAGGATGAGGCTTTTGGCTTTTTCTACTGAGAGCCCATAAGTCAGGAGTATTTTTGCCCGTATTATTCACCAGACAAAGTCAATGCTGCTTCCCTGCAATGCCTGTAGGGAATGGTTGCAATAGGCAGGTAGGGCTTTTCCTGTTCCTGGGGTCACTAGGGTAGCAGATCCCTTCTAACAGCATCCCTGTACAGCTCCTGTTAAGGTTCAGGAAGACCTTCAAACCGCAAGACCTTTGCACCCCTTCACACAGCACTGAAGAGACAAGGTTTGATTGTGGCAAATACAAGCAGAACCACCAGAAGCTGAAATTCTCTGCACCCCGGTTCAAAGCTACGCAGCCCGGGAAGAAAGCCCAGACCAAACAATTTTATTATAACAACTTGTGCAAAAGCTAAACCAAACGGAAAACTGTTTTTTTTAAAGGATTTCATCAGGCGAGATACAAACTGGAGCCCTCCGATACCTTTTTAATAGTGTTGTGCTTGCTGTTGCCTCGGCTGGCATTCTCATTGTGCAATATATCCAGAGCTGTCTCTCTCTCCTTTAGCTTCAGTGCCTCAATTTCTGTCTTCAGCTCATTCAGCTGCTCCTGCAGGTGCTTGCTTTTCTCCATGTACTCCACCCTAGCACACACACAAAAGTCCTGGGTTAGTACTAGCCAGCTGCACGTGGTGACATGATACCGCTGCAGCTGATAACGGAATTATAACAGAAAAATCGTATCTTCATCATTTCTAGTGTGTGGAACTGACATTAGTTTACAGCACACAAACTACTCTGAACAATGATTTGTTCGTTATTAAAAAGAGGACCCAGACAGCTGACCCAGGAGCAAAACCGTAAGTTCCATTACTATGAAAAAATAAAGCCAAGCTGGAGCTGCTGGATGATATTTATAAATCTCCCCATTTCTGAGTGAAGCTGCACCATGACATAGGTTAACATTACAGTTTCAGTCTACCAGATAGCAGTTTAAACAGCGCTGCTCTACTTCTCTCCTCCCTTCCTCAATCCCAGCTCAAACTCAAAGGCATGAATCCTTTCAGTAAGGAAGGACCCTGATGTACTGACTTCTCATGTTTTAGAGGGATTTAGCTTGTAAACCGTGTGGGAGCAAGCACTGCCCCCAAAATATCAGGTATCTTTTAGACATACAGCATCCCTGGGAGAGAGAAAGGTCTCCCAAAAAAAGAAAGAAAAAAAAACCACAAACCCAGCCATTCTCAGGACTTGGCCCTAACTGCTTTCCACAATGAAGCATGGACTGGAGAAAAATCACACCATGCCAGCCTTGTACTTGTGATTAAACACTGAGATCCAGGTCAAAGTACCAGCAGACTAACAAGAACCCTTTCAGAGTGCCAAAATTTGTAGCGAGGTTTATCTCGGCACCCGAGGAAGGCGAACAGTTCCAGAGAAGTCAGCGAAAGCATGCTATTGCTTTTAGCATTTGGCAAAGCCAAGCTCTTCCTGCTTAGAAGAGTGGGATGACCTAGTTAGCAACCTGGGTACAGAACCAGGAATTATCCTGTTATTCTCAGCTTCTATTTTTTCCTTCTGGCTTTAGGAAAAGTTCTTAACCTCTGTCTCCAGCATAGTGGTCTGTTATTTCACACACGGGAGAGGGTACTCAGCAGAGGCAAAATAAGCCACCCTCCGGGATCCAGGGGCATTTCATTCCAGCCCCAGGAAGTTTTGGCCGGAGCACTATGGCACTGCCCTTCTAGCTTTGAGCTACTACCCAGTCGTCAATGAACAAAGTACATTATTACTACAGAGATTAAAATCTGATCTGCTTTGATTTCTGCTAAATTTGTAATTTTGAAGGCTACACTTAAACCCTCAGGAAAACGCAAGATCAAAGCTCATAATCGCATCCAAACTTGCTTGCACACACTTTTTATATATAAACATGACACAGATTCCAAGAAAAAGGTGTTAAAGCTCTAACATGGGACCTTAGCACACATTCTCTGGACACACTGCAAATGCACAAGCACCAGCCTGCAATAGCTCAGTGCACCAGCAGTCAGACTGCCATTAACTCTTTCTACCAACATGGACAATTCAAGCCGAAACAAGAGCCAGGTTAACCATACGGAGAAGAATTGACTGGTGTGGGGCTCAGCGTGCTTAAACTCGCCTTTCAGAGATGCATCTGTGACACCAGGTCCCCACCCAGAGAAATGGTCAACTAGTAGCCACACCACGCTCTGGGCAGAGCTACTAATGACCTGGTAAATGTGAATCCAAAAGACTTCTCCCCCTTTCGCCTCACACTGGTGCTCATCTGGAACATAAAAGTCACGTTCAGCCCCAGTGCAATTCCTCCCACTGCAACTGAGGCACAAATCCCAGCCCTGGCCCAGACTGGACACACGCCACATACTTCTCTTTCTCAATCTCCATTGAAAGCCTCTTCATGTCTGTATCCTTGAAGTCAAAGGACAGGCTCTCATTGATGAGGTTGAAGCTTGGCAGGTCGGTAGGCAGTGCTGTTGTACTTGAGTTCATGGACTGCTAAAGAGAAAGAAAGTACAAATTAATCACTTTTGGCCACGCAAGTGATCCTATAGCAAATGTTCTGTAACACAGAGGTAAAATCAGAGCAACACCTAAGCACGCAGTACAAGGTGCTACTTACTAATGCTGTAATAAGGTCCTGGCTTGCTACGCACACAGGTAACAACACACTCTTCTTGGAGCTGGGTATATCCTACCTTGCAGCAGTGCTGAACTGGAAGGATCTCATCATTCGCATGGGGAAAGGGAAGGGGCACCTGTATTCCTGATGCAACACAGCCCACAACCCCATTTGTCTGAACCGGCCTCAAACTTTCCAGAGAGCAAATTACGAGGCTCTTTTTCAGCTGGTGATCTTTTGACACAGAAGATGGCAAGCACTCCAAGGTGCTGCAGAAGCACAGCAGCAAACAAGCCCAGTGTCCCAAGCACCAGATCAGCCTGAAAATCCCCTTGCTCCATTCCCAGTTTGCTCTTCAATTCAGAGCTATTGTTCCTCTGGGACCCTGCTCTTTGCAGTAGTAAAGAGGAGACAAAACAGCACCTGCCTTCAAAATCTATTGACAAAACTTGGTAAAATCTAGGTTTTATCACTGCTGTGCCACTTAACACAACATTGGACAGAAGCTGCCTCTTGGGAGACATCTGTCAGTTATTTAACGTTAAATCAAATTTTAAAAGTGCAAGCTGTGAACAGGGGCAATGCAAGTCCCTGTATGACAGCGGAGTTCTGCACTCCACTGCTCCCCAAAGTGTGAGCAAAGAACAATGTAACCCCAAGGGTTAACTTGGGATGCAATTCCAGTGAGGTCCACAGAGAAGCACCGATACATTTTCATCTTCACAATAATTTACAGTTCCAAGTGTTTAGGAACCACTGCTAGATTCAGTTGGAAATGAAGGTAACAGGGAAACGCATCTGAGCACGGATCTGGGACTTTCTTCCTCCTGCAAAATGCTGCTATATCCCCCACTGACACACACTGCCAGGCCCTCAGACTTTATCTTCCCCTAAAAAAATGACCCTTCTCTCAGTCAAAAATTGTCACACCTCTAATAAATGGGCTCATTACCAGTAGAGGAAAAGCATCCTGACTCAAGTCATCACTCTGCTCTTGCAATACATTAGATGAGGTTGCAAGCAGTGGCACACGTCAAGGATGGCACAGCAGCTTCAGATGGCAGACTGTGCGCATGGATCTGAGTCAGAACTGCTGCCAGCATACTCAGCCCTCATTCTGGATATGAGAAATCCAACCCAGCATCCAAAAGGTCACCCACCTCTCTGCTAGATGGTCCTTCTTGCTTTAAGAGATTCCTGTCATGAAAACAACGTGCCCAAACTAGCCTGGAATGGGGGGATGGCAGGAGACGGTGCTGCAGAGACAGGCTGCTCTGGCGGCACACACCAAAAGCTGGTGGGATGATTCTAGGGTACCTGCTCCGACAGACGAGATCTTGAGCTTCAGCAGGTTATTTCCTTCCCTCATTTCTCCTGTCTGGGATACTCCAGGGATTGTTTGCAGCTAGCTCTGCTTCAACAAGAACCGCTAGCGCCGGGGCAGTGACAGATTTACTCTGCACAATAACCTGCCTCTTCCCTCACCGCCAGCCTGGAATTCACAAACAGCCAGGGCTCGTCCCCCACTTACTCTTTGGCTGGACAAACCTGAGAGGGACAACGTTTAATTTACCTCGCAGAGGCAAAGCTGGAACACAAATGCCTAGTACAAGCATAAACAAGGCGGCACCCGAAACTGCATTGCTTGGCCTGGCTGGAGCATTACAGGTAAGTTAGACTCACATGACAGGGAAACACGATTTCTTACTCCCCTTTGCGATCGCTGCTAGTGCAGAACACAGCCGCATTAATTCTGGAGCAGGCGCTGAAAGGGACAGCTGAGTACCTAAATTCCAGTCTCGAAGGAAAGGGGACAAGTCTGCCAAAGCACTTAACTGATTCAAATACTTGCATCACATTGACATTCAAGTCCCTTCCCTGTAAGGCACACTGGTGTTCGCAAAGCCCTTCCCACATGAGGTTCCACGATCTCTGCTGTGCGGGGGAGCCAGGATCATTGGAACCAGCCTGCTGGCCTTCGAACAACCTTTAGTATTTTTTTCAGCACAAGCCTGTTGGTTTTTGTTTTTAAAAAAACCAAACAACAGCTGTAACAGTTGAGCAGGAATTTCAGTTGCTGCAATCGTTAAGCCCAGATGCCAATTTGTCAGGGATACTACAGCCACTCCCTCGCCCCTCCTCAGCACCGCTCTTTCATGTAGCAATGAAAAAACTGGTGAAGTCGGAGAGCAGCAGCGGTGAGGAAGAGTAAGGAAAGAGCAAAGAAAGAGCATGCTGAGGGCTTTCAAAGGCACAGGCTTCATATCTGGAGCAAAGCATTCCCCTGCCATTTGCAATAATCCTGGGCAAGTCTTGCACAAGGTGCAGAGATTTTTAATCCAGGGGTCATGGGGTGTCACTGGGACATGGAGTGATGAAGCGGACACAGACCTTTTCCCTTACGTGTTTCCTCACCTGGAACTAACTGCATAACCCTATTACTGCATTAAAGCAATTTCCTGCAGTTAATAGAGGCAGGCACCACGCTGACAGTGGTCATCCCTCTGGAGCACAGAGCGAGACAGATGATACAGAGGAAGCACAGAGCAAGTCATGTCATGAGGCTTCCCCCGCAGGGAGAGCTCCTCCTGTTGCTGCCCCTGCCTTTACTTTGCTGCTCAGGAAATCTGGGCAAGCCCAAGACAGCCACTTACTACTTCAAGAGGATCGGAGAAGAGATGACTGCCTTTAGTCTTGCCATGTGTGGTACCCGAAGGGCAATGAAGGAGGCAAAGAGCCGTTGCCAAGTCAGTAAAGAATGAATTGTTCTCCCAGCCCTGACGGCCTGAGACTCAGATTCACGTCTTCTTTCTCATGCATTGCCTACCAGTCCCATCACAAAAGCAGCTTGGGCTTCAAGGACTAAACAGACACCAAGACAAGCTTTAAAGAACCAGGATGGGAGACTAGAAAGTTACACACAAAAAAAAAAAAAAAAGTAACTGTTTCTTCCCTTTTCTGCAACACATCCATCCACTCCCCGCTTCCTCTCCTGCTCTTGTTCCCCCAGAGGGAAGTCCTGTCTAGCTCTCAGTGCCAGGGGACGACACAGCACAACTACTGGGACCACAGAAAAGAACAAGCTCTGCCTTACACCCTCATTAGGGAAGGGGGGAGCTGCCATTCACCTGAAGGACACGAGCCTCCCGACAGCAGCTTTCAAAACTGCTTCATCCCTCAGGCCACCCTGAGCTTATTCCCTCCCTTGGGCTGCGCTTGCCCGCTGGGTCCCTCCCTGCGCTGGCAGGGGAGGAAGGCTCGCCCAAATTCAGTTCTCTGAAGTGGTGCACAGGAACAAGATCTCAGCACATCTCACTTGTCTGCCCCCAAACACACACGCAGCAAAGCGATGAGAGAGGCCACAGGGGAAGGGAGAAGCAAGGCAGGCCTAACAGGGGATGGAAAGCTCAGCAAGGTGGTGTCACCTGGATATGGGCACAATGCTCAGGTCACACTTGCGTCCTCCTGACCTTGGAAAACCAACAGCCATTGAGTCTGTGCGACACAGTGCTCCTCCTGGGGTTACAAGGTGGGCAGAAGGAAGAGCAGCTGCATGAGTGGACCCTGCCACCTAACTGGGGAGGAAAAAAGCACGTCCCCTTCCCTCCTAGCACCAGCAGCTGTGTCAGGAAGGCCAAGGATCTTTAGGGAAGGGAGAGGACACAGCGGCATGTGTCTGGATGAGCCAGTTCATCGTGGATTGCCTCCAGGCAGATGCAGCTGGAGGGGTGGAGCTGAGCTCCATGCAACCCTACAACATTCCCACTAACGAGGCTTTAACTCCGCAGGCAGGAACACAGCCACGCGGCTGCTCACCAGCACAGGCACGGGGATTTACGCAGAAGGGCTCGCTAACTGGGGTTCCGCCCATTTGACTAAGGACAGACACAGCAACACGAGGGAACATGAATGTGTAAGAGCTGCCCAAACATCAACATTGGGCTGATGTAGCCATGTAGTAGAGTTTCAATGAGGACACTCCACCCCATGCACAAGTTAAACCCAGAATTAAAGAACTGGTGGATCCCAGAATCCTAGTGACTTGTAAAATAAGAATCCCTCCAAAGCTAAGCTTTATCAAGCAACTGCGGTAGCTAGCACTCGCCCGAGTGTCCCATAACTAAGAGCACCTGACTATTTTCCAGCATTGCCATTTTTAGAAGCTTCTGAGCATTTTTGCAGGGAACTTCAGAGAACTGGGATTAAAACTTACTTCATCTCAAGCCCTCTTCAATCTGTTCCTCAAAAGTTTCTAGAGGAGGGGGTAAGGAGCCTGCAGGTACAAATTAAAACTTCAGTACTAGATAGGTCGATAACTCGCACATATGTCTGTTGAGTTTATTCCTGAAGCTGTTGAGCTCTTCCCCTTCACCCCTCAGGACAGCGAGGCTGCCAAACCGGCAGCCGTGGCAGGTGTGAGCTGCGCGGAGGGCAGCACTTGATGGGTTTTGCAGGCCCTGCAGCACAATTAGAGAAGTTGAGGAAAGGAACTGCCAGACAGTTCGGAACAATGGCCATTTAGTCTGGCTTTTCAGACCCCTGCAGCAACTGGGACCAGATGCTTCAGAGGAAGGTGTGAAATCCTCTTCATGGGCAATTATGGAATAATCTCCCTTCAAGGAAGTTTTTTTTCCAGCACACAGATACACAGTGGCCGGTTTATGCCCAAAGAATGAATTTACAGGTTCTGAACAATGTTTATCCTACCTAACAAGAATAAGGACATCCTCCGTTTCTAAGTATTTAACCCTATTGCAAAGGTTCTCGCTAAGCTGGTACACCCCAAATGTGCTAGCAAAGCATGGCTCTGACATGTTTGTTAAACTGGTTTAAAATTTGTTGCCTTTAATTTCACCAGCAGGTCACTTGCTCTTGTAGCACGAGGCAGGGTAGGTGGGGGGAAAGAAAAAAGAGCAAAGTGATCTTCTGCTGGATGGGGTGCCTGGCTGAAAAGGGCAAGCACTGCTAGGGTTTCTGAACAGCTACTAAGCAAGGCAATGAGACAGCTCATATCCCTCCACCGACAGGATGGAGATATGAGACTCCTCCAGGCTACAGAGAAAGGCACCTTTACGGGCTGGGAACTGGAGACCACAATACAGATCGCTCTTACTGTGTAGGACGACTTGCTGGTGATCTCCAAAAGCTTCTGCTTTGCTCTCCGCTCTGACTCGCGAGCCTCCTGAAGGTCTTGCTTTAGCTGATCAGCCTCCTTCGCCCTACGAAGAAAAATATGGCAAATATCAGATCGAAGTTGAGAGGAATGAGAAGATGGAGAAGCAGGATTACAGTGTAGGTGTGGAATAGGTTGAGATTTGTCCCGCAACAAGCCCTAAACTAAGAAATCATTTGAGCAAGGGAAACGCCAGAACTGTTGACACGTGAGATGTTTTAACTAGCATAAAAAAATCCAAGCCACAGAAGGGCCGCTCTGACATGGGCTCTGCATGAGCATCAATGAGCAAGGCTAAGGGCTGGAGAAGCATGCCAAGATGCCAGAACAGGGAGAACGACTTCAGAAGTTAAGCTCAGACTTACAGCAGGAGAGGCAGTTTTCGAACAAGTAAGCCTCTACTAACCATTATTTACTACATTCAAAAAGGAAAATGTACCCAAGATTGCAAAGCTTTGCCTACTCACAGGGCCCAACAATTCTAGAACTAGTGTTTACCCTTGAGGCTCAAGGACCCCCACAAGGAGAAAGCCAAAGGAGGGAAGGACACTCTCTCTGCCGGATTGAAATTTGAGTGGAGACTTCACAAGATAGAGACCAAGGCAAGAAGAGAAGAAGGGCAGCGTTCGTCCAAGCAGAAGGGCTGACGCCGAGCAAGCTCTCACACAGAAAGGAGTAATCAGTTGGAAGGAAACAAGAATGATCTTTTACTTGCTCACCACCAAATGCACCAAGGGACCTAGGCTTTGGTATCAAGAGGATGGAAACACCAGTTTTAACAAGAAGCAAGGACTCCAGGAGCTATGGAGACCTCAAGGCTAACCTGAAACAGAGACCTCACGACTGGTAAGGAGAACTAAACAACTGAAAGGTAAATAGAAGAATAAAGAGAGAATAGGGAATGTAGATCTACCATCCAGAAGAAAAAAAAAAAACCAAACCACAACCAAGTGTTATTAACATTGTCAAGTACTTTGGAGAATGCAGTGGGTGTTTGCAGAAATCACCCAAAAGTAGAGCTGGCTTCCGCTGCTGCTGTCAGGGCGCAAGAGGGGTGGAAGGCAGAGTGCCAAGGACCATGGTACCTCCTCCCCCACTAGCTGACGGCCCCTTTCCCTGCTGCTTTCACCACAGCGTCTCTCCCAAAGGCGGCTCCAGAGAAGGGTGTCCAGCTCCAATCCAGGGAAAGATCAGGCCATCACTGCTCTACCAACACCGTTTCCCACTCAGGGACAGCCCAGCTGTAGCAAACAGTGAGATGGAGAGAGAAACCAGCTGAGCCTTGGGGCCATTCGCTGTTGCACATGCACGAGAGGCCAAGGCCTCACTGCAAACCATTAGATGGACTAACTCAAGGCATGAGCCACTGTTTCAGCTAAGTCAGAAGGGGGTTGGAAAGCAAAGCAGAGGCAGCTGCAAGGTTGTACCCTCTGACCTCCTCTCCGACTCCTCCGCCATTTTCAGTGCCAACATCTCTGCCTCTAGCACCTTCTGTTCCATCAGCCGCTTCTCCTCCTCCGTCCGGATGGCTGTGGCTTTGATTCGCTGCATCTCCTGTTCAGCCTCAGCTGCTTTCTGAGCCAGGAGCTTGGCCTCCTCCTCCGTGATCTGAGCCTTCTCAGCCAGCAAGTCTGCTGTCTCTTCAGACCTCATCTGAGAATGAAGGCACATTAAGCCATCAAGTGCACTGAATGGTTCCCCAAATGTGCTTACAATCCCCGGCGCAGGGTCCTGAGCTGCTTGCTCCGCACTGCCACCATGGCTCATAGGGTCCCTCCCTCCCATCAAAGCCTGCAGCCAAGACTTGCATGCGCCCAGGCTCCGTCCCAAATCATCCTCCTTTGTGCTCCTGCCACAGCAGGCTAGCCCGATGAAATCAACTCCATCCAGCCTCCTAATCACTGTCCACCAGCAGCAGTTTGAGAATAGGACAGTCACAGTAGTGCCTCCTAACATGCTTCAGCAGTGGAAAGAGTGAGGAACAGCTGCAGTGCCTCGGGAAACAACCTCCCTGAGACCTACCAGAGCCTCGTTGGCCATCGTTGCCTCCTCCTTCAACTGCATCAATCTTCTCTCCAGCTCATCCCTTGTCCTCTCAGCTTCTTCTCTCATTTGCTTCTCTCGGGCCAGGCGCTGCCGTTCCATCTAGGAAAAAGGGATCAGGGAAAGCAAGCAGAAATAACACACATTAGAAGGGCTTTCCATAGGATCAGAAAGTGTCACTACATGGGGGTTAGAGCACAGGACTGCAGTGCTGCCTCCTCTCTGCTTATCAACATGGGGAACTTCACTAAATGGGGGTGACCTGATGCACCCTGCTCCCTTGAAAAGTGCCATTCCTGAGACAATCCCCTACCCTCTGATCAGGCTGTATCCCACAGCGCTGCCCCACAAGCTGCCTGCAGGTGATTACATCCCCAGACAGTACCCTCCTATGCCGAGTCACAGGGCGGACTCAGACAAGCAGGGTCCAGGAGCTCCAGCTACGCCTGGAGTTTGTTATGGCAGGTTGAACAGACAGCAAGACTGGGCTTAAGGGCAGTCTGAGGGCATCTTCAAACCATCAAATACAGACATACCACACGGCAGGAGTCTGAAGGACGTGGATAGCTGCTACTTTTAATCAGACATCTAACCCAGCATGCTGGAAACTTCACTTCCACTCATTTACAGGGGAGGTCACAAAGATTGCGACCACTTCTAGCAGTTCCTAGATACAATAAACTCTCTGCCTCCAGCTTGTTCTGCAGGAAATAGCAACACTTCTCCAGGAGGGGAAGGTCCAAGCTACGCTGAGACAACCCACCAGAATCTGGCAGCTTTTCCCAGAAGATGCCGAGAGTGTTGTGCAGACGAGCGCGCCCAAAAACTGCCTCTCTGCTAGCTAAGCACCCAAAGGGAGCCATTGGGCTAATTAACACACCAAGTTTAAGCACTCCAATACGACAGAGATGGGTGCATTATAAATATCCACACTGCAGCTAGGACTTGCAGCATTGCACAGGCCACCTGCTGGGTTTAATAAGGGAAATAAGCGCGACAAGACACATTTCTCTGCAACTTGGACACCAACTGTGTTCTGAAAGCGGGACACCCACTGCTCTAACGGCTCCACTTCCTTCTATTAAAGGTTCCCCTCATTAATTATCATTACGATCTGCATCCCACTCAGGACTTCCATTAACAAGAATTCCCGATATAAAAGGACTATCTGGAACCAGTTAACAACTGTAGATCCTGGGGAGGGAGGAGAGAGCAGGCGAGACAGCACGGTGGCTAGCTCGGGAGAGGGCAGCCAACCCAAGCGGAAGCCTAACCTTTCCCATAGAGCACAAGTGCTCTGGACTTGAGAGCTCACGCGAAGCGATAAGCTTCTGCTCACTCTCAGTGCCCTCACCTCTCCCATCAGCCCGACTAAGCGCAGGATCTCGGGTCTTGCTGACATTATTCAAATATAACAAAAACTCACAAGATCGTAAAACCTGTCCCTGAAGCCACCAGCACTTGGACACCACGCTGCTCCTTCCAAGGAGGACCTTTTGCTCCACTAATGGCAACTCCTTACTGACCAGAGGAATCCCAATGGGAAGCAAAAAGCTCCCCTTCCCCAGAGGAGCTGGCCTGGTTACCCTCGTAGTCACTCACATCATGTCCTCTCCTGCCACCCCACAAGCTACAGGAAGGAGAACTGCTTCAGGAGGTGCCTGCAAGACAAGCCACGTCACATCTCCAGGTCAGCTGAGCACCTCAACACCACGTCCAGCACCACGCAGGCACCTTTGCAGCCATGCTCAAATCCATTAACTTAGCAGTCCCTGGAGCATAAGACCCTCCTGGGTGCAAGTGACTGCTTTGGTTTCTTCTGCTACTATCTAGCGGCTTTATTGCGAAAGGGACATTTATATTCTAAGCATCAGTACTCAGATTAGCTGTGCGGGTTGCAGCAAGTAGAAAAGGTCTACGAGCAGAAAACAATGATTCATACAATCCAATTTGCTGATATATGCTCATCGGCTACACACTGCTGCCTCCAAAGAGCCGTTTTTGCCGCCTGGACTGACCTGCAGCAGATAAAGGAGGCCAGCACCAAATTAGCATGCAGGCTGCACAGCCCAAAATGTCGGCGTGCATTCCATCACCATGTAATTAGAAAATGAGGCGAGGAACTACAGCAAAGCACAGCTCCCCCTCACAGGCCCTGCTTTAATTACAAGCAACTGCCCCAACATACTATATCTTTCTAGCTACGGAGTGTGGGCATAAACCGAGGCAGGGAAGATGCACACACACACTTGTAGGACACTCAGATCAGCTCTTCCCTTCTGTCCTCCTAGTTTTGTTCCCGAGTGTCAGGGGTGGACTCAGGCTGCCATCAACCTACAGAGCCAAGCTGAGAACGACTGGTGACATGGGAGCAGGCTACTAAAAAGAGATGTTCAGCTGGACCTTCCCTCAAAGCTGCTCCGTGTGCTTGATGTTATTCTGGAGACTGTTCCTTTCCAAGTTCATTTGCACTCCTGATTTTGGCTCACAGTCTAGTTACATGAGATGTCTCTCACCTGCTTCCTGGCTTTCTCCTCCCTGGCCTGTGCCTTCATCTGCTGGACCTCCAACGAGTCTGCCTTTCTCCTCCTCATGAAGAGGTCGTGGTTTCCAATACACAGCTGAAGAATCTATTCCAGTCAAGGGTGAAGAGTGGAGAGAAACAGCTGTACACATGATGACGATGAGGTAGTTTGCATTCTTGACATGCAAAAATACTAGAACTGCTTTGGTTTGGTGCTTGTAAGCACTTCCTCCCACTGATCTCAAACCATATGAGCTCTCATACCCATATGAGGGGCAGGGAGCCAAGGCACAGCCAAGTCCCATATCAAACAACAGCTCCTGGGCTATCAGCTCTTTGCAGAGACCAATCTTCTGTTTTCTGTGCATCTAGCACAGCACGGTTCTGGCAAGTTTTATAACAATCCTAAAAAAGCACTGGGCCAAATAATGAAACAGACTTCTACAGCTCTGACTGGTTCCCTGGTTCTCACTGCCTCCTTTCTTTAGGTTCAAGATGAACTTGCACCTTCTCCCAACTGCATGTTTAAAGCGTTGAGATTAAAAAAAAAAAAGAGAGGGGGAAGGAAAACCACTTTCCATCTTGGACAAACAGAAGGCTTATCAAAAACTTCCTTGGACATCTTCAGGTACCTTTGCTGAAGGGTTTTGAGCACCAATGTGGTTTCCTCTGTTACTCAAGGTGGACAAGGAAGGTGGCAATACTAGACAAGGGTTAGCAAAGCGGTGGGTACACAGAAGAGCGAAAGCTCTTTTCAGCACTAAAAGCAGGTTTCTAAACTCAGATTCTTTTCTAAAGGACTGATTCATGTGCCCGTCTTCCATTTCACAAGTCATGAATGACTTCTCTGGAGCTACAGCACTATGAACCTGATGAGTGCAGTGAATGAGACCTTTGCCAGGAAGCCCCACTTCCCTATGGCAGCCTATAACCAGGACAGCAAAGTTCCCATCGCTCTCTTATAAGGATGGGAAAAATATCCCCCTCTGCCTTCTGCAGGTCCCTCGTGCAACTTAACATGGTGCACAGCTACTACAGAATCTGGATCAAAGCTCCTTCAGATACCATATCAAGAACACTAGCTAAAGCTGGTCTCTAACACAGATGCTGAACACAACAGTTCAATGTAGCCCCCTCCATCCTTGTACAAGGAGAGTGTCCCCAGAAGGGATCAGCCTAGGAAAAAAAACCAGGACTGCAACTCTGATAACGGCACATCTCAAAACAGGGAGATCTACATCACAGGGCAGAATGGAAAAGATCCACAGGAGAAGGGGGATCTGGAGCAAAGATGGGGGTGACAAGAAAGTTTTACTTACTAAGTGCTTCTGCCATGCAGGTCAGCTGTAACCTGAGAGCTCAGAAAAGGAGCACAAAAACAGGAGAGGGGGAAGAGGTTCTGTGAAGGAGCTTGACTTGAGTTTCCCCCTTCTGTTCTAGAGGCTATGACTGAGTAGTAACTGCTATACCAAATCACATCTACGGTCCAGCCAGACCAGCACTCTCCATCCAACTGCTTGAAGGAAAAGCCCCCCAAAAAACTACTGCTGCAGGTAATAAAAATTACTCTGTCTGTAGACTTACCAGCTTATTCACACGCAGCTTTGATGAATTGAATTTAAAAACATCAATCTTTTTGTCCAATGGCTTAATCGTAAACTGAAAAGGAAAAAATAAAGAAGGAGAGAGTTATCAGAGAGCGGTGCATTTAATAAAAACGCAGCTATAAAAGTCTTACTGAAAGCTTTGGCTCAGAGGAGGTCAGCAGTGTCAGACAAACAAGGCTGAGAGCCGTCCCCGTGGCTTTTAGCCAAGCAAGAGAACTAGTGTCAAAAGCAACCAAGGAGACAACTGTTCCTCCAGTCAGAAAAATGCGAGTGCCACGCAGAAGCAGTAAGAGTGCTGCCCACCTACAGACTGCAATGCCCGACAGCCGGTGTCCTCTGCAGAGCACCTTGCAGAGGACAGAGACAGCTCAGCACCTCCTGAGGAAAGGCAAGATGCTGCTCTCCTGGCAGCTGTAGAGAACAGAGAAGGTACAGCAGAAACTCATGATACTTCTGAATGCAAGAAGAACCAGCCCAGCTGCCCAATGAATAGGCAGGAGGGTTACATTAGAAACACAGCAACAGGAGCTGCTGTCCTTGCCACTGACACCTCCATTCGCAAGGGCTCCCCAAAAGGATTTTCCACGCATTTTGTTCTCCAGAAGTCAGCTGTGTCACAAGACTGCTCTGCAATTCAACATATTATTCTCTCACTCTAACTTGTATTTACACTCCATGTGCCAGCCGAACAGCTGTAACCATGGCCTGGGTTTACCCTCTCCAAAGAGCCTTCCCACAGTGGGTGTCTCAAGAGGATATAGGTGGCATCGCCAGACTCGAGAGTTTTGGTAATACAGCCCCCTGGATAGACAGCAAACTCTGAACTAATAAAAGGGTACTTGGAGAGATGGAGTGCTCTGCAACACTGCATTTTTGAGAAGGCATGCATCTATTTCATCACTCCTCCACACGTTACAAAAATAACTGGCTGAAGAGATAGCACTCGAGCAGGCAGTCTGTGTCCATTAAAGTACGTCTATTTGTCAATACACTGTACTGCCTGAAAAGGGCTCAGCAGAACTTGCCCTGGCAGTGTTTTGCTTTGTCAGTTTAAGAGCCAGTCTTTTAAGACTTTCACACAGGCAGACATGCGTGAATGTCCCTGGACTTGGGCTCCGGCAGAACCCACGCCAGTCATTGAGAGCAACAGCAGAAATGTGTCAGGACAGGCATTTCAGTTCCACATAAACAGTCAATCTTTGTTACAGCGGATTAAACCCCTCTGTTGTGTCAACACAGCCGTCATACCCAGCTATTAAGAAAGCCTGTTTACTATCGCGTCAGGACTACCTGTGGTCATCTTCTTACACAGATGACTGACGTGACGGAAGGTGGCAGTCCTTTCCCCCAAGAGAAAGCTCTATTACAGTCTTTTGTCAAGGCCTGGTTATGGAGGCTTCAGTCCCCAGATTTCTGAAGCAATGCCTGAGCAGACAGCTTCCACTGCACTCGTCTGTCAAGGACAGGAAAGCCTTCGAAAGTCACTAAGTGCTGGGCTGTTTCGCAGAGCTGTGAAGCTCTTTCTTTGTAAGGAGTAAAACGAGCGAAGAGAATTCCAGCATGGCCTTGCTACTGACAAAACTTCATAAGACATGCAATAAATGCAGCTGATGAGAAACCTTTAGCCTTCACCCTGATCAATATCATGTTTAGATTAGAAAACAATTTTTAATTAAGAAGTTAATTTTATTCCTTAGCATGAAGGCAGCTGGTTTCTTTGAGCAGCACTCTCGGATTGAAAATTGAGCCAATCAGTTTCCCCTCCACAGCCAATTTCATTGCTGTTCTCAACTAGGTTCGGTGGCCAACAATTCAGAAGATTCATATTTACACTCTGGTTTTAATAAATATCTATGCAACAGCGGTCTTAAATTACTCAACTTCCTAAAAAGATTCCAGCTGTTATGCCAAGCCCGGCAGCCTGAAAACTCAAGATGATGTAATGATATGGCAAGAGGCAAGAGCTCTTCTCACCAGGAATATGTCTCACTATATTTCATAATACAGTATATATACACAGTAATATACATTGTAATACGTACAGTAAAGCAGCGATCTCAGCTTCTGAACTCTGATATTTGGGCTAAACACATAAACAGCAATTTCGGGTTTTTGAAAAAATTACGTAGAAGGTTTGAACGTACTCTAAAACCAAACAGGAGAATAGCTCCCAGCTGACCTCTTGTACACCCACTCCTGGAAGGTTTCAGAAAGGCTTGGAATTAAAGTTTCAATTAGAGAAGCTGAATTGCCCTTAGCGAAGCTGGTGATAGCAAGCACAGCAGACAGAGAAGCTAGGAGAAATCATTTTAAATTGCAATTGTGTTCTTCCTGCTCCTGGGGAAGCAGGGAGACGTATCCATACCTCTTTATCGCTGTATGAGATATTCCGGATCTCGTTCCATGGGAAGGAGATTTTAGGGGTCAATCTGTTGTCTGGGTCATAAATGTGAAGACCCAAGGCGTCAACTCCAAGGAGCAGTTCGGTGCCCTTTTTATTCTACGGGGGGAAAGAAAAGAGCAGAAACCCCTTTTATTCCACTCGGAGGGTCTGACGTGAACCACTGTTAGCTTCATCAACAAGCCCTCAGCAGCGACCCACCAGCACTGCGTATTAAAAGAGCTTCTACCTCCCCGGCAGCTAGCAGCGAAGCACGCTGCAGCAGGGACTCTTAACAACACACCGCAGCCATCTCCCAGGTCTGCTGGCTCTGCAAGGCTCCACTCATCCAATCTCACAGCAACACAAGAGATAAAGACTAACACAAGAGCTACGCCGGCAAGAAAACATGACCCACAAACCTGCACTCACCCTAATCGCAAAATAGTTCACTCCATACATCTCCAAGTCCTGAGCTATCTTCAAATACTCCATTTCAGCTTCATCTCTGTCAGACAAAAAAAGGCAAGTATTACGATGTCTGGTAGGATCAGAGAGACGGAGATGGCTGCACTTTCTGATCCTAAGCACACGCAAGGCTTTAAAGCCTAGACTGTCTCTATCACACAGGTCAAGCCCGTCTTTGCTGGCAGGATCAATAAAGTCCAACAGCAAATCCCACACTGCAGCTTGCCAGCATCTTAATGGGCGCTGACGCCTGCCTAGCGAGACACAGCACTTCAACTCTTGCTTTGTCCATCTCCCAATCCCTTAAGCATAAATAGGAAATCCCTGGCTGGGAGGCCCCTGTTTCAGATCCACCTGACTTCAGGCTTTTCCCCCACAAAGAGCATTTTACCATTTAAGGCAGCAATACACCTCATCAGTCTGAATCCCCATTTCTTTTCCTGGCCCAAAAAGCACCCCGACCCCCTAGGCAGGTAGGACTGCCTGCCTCCCCGCCTCTCTGCAGGTGCTCCCCTACTGAGCATCAGTCCTAAATTCTCTCGAGGACCCCGTTAGTGACCAGGGGACAGCCGGGCACATGCACAGCAATCAGAGAAAGCCCTTTGCCCTTCATGAATATGCTGCAGAGGTGTGCTGGGATTAACCCTGCTGTCAGCAGAGCTCATCCATCACCTGCCCAAGCTCCACCCAAACCCTGGTGACTCTTCGGGCGAGGGGACCGGCCCTGACCCACCACTGCAGCGCAAACTCACCTTGCTCTGCCTCGGTGCTCTGCATACCAGGCTGTTATCCTTTCCTCCCACATCTCTGGAGTCATCTGGTACAGGTTTATTACCTGAGATATATGGGGAGACAGAGACCAGGTCACACTGCCACTCCTGTCACAGCCTCCTTAGCCAGCAAACAAGCCAGAAACACCCGAGCCCCAAGAAACCCCTCCCCAGCACCACGTCTGACCTCAAGACAAGCAACTCTCAGCAGGGCAGGCCCTGTGATCGCCCAGCGCTCGCTCAACCCTCCCAAGTATGCAGCACAGGCAAACTGTCTCCAGGCCATGGCAAGGAGATGCAGGCAGAATGAAACCGTGAAAAGAAAGAAAACCTCTGCTTCTGGTTTTATTAAGATATGTCAGAAAGAGATTGGATTTTCCTCCCTCAATATATCTTTTTGGATTGTTCGCCTTGGTCAGGAAGCCCGAGTGAAGCAGCGTGCACCCCACAGGCAGTCCCACGGAGACCTTCTCTGCAAAGGGCTCTGTTACACAAAACACCACCAGGCCTGGAAATCTGCTCCTCCACTTGGCTGAGCTCCTTACCCGCTTTGGAAGCAACTCCTCTTGCGCCAAGAAGCCTCGCTTGTGGACGCTGGGATCGTAATCGCCGTACTGAAAGGAAGCACAGACATCGTGCCCACCTCACGTTAACAACACGGACAAGTAAAACTCTTCACCCTTATACATCCACCCCTTGGGGAGAGAGCAAATGCAGGCTGCTTACACCCTTCACGTCACAACTGTTAGAGCAGAGAACATATGCTGCTCGGTAAATTTAATAACCATATTTTCTTTGTCATTTGATTGCTAATAGAAACTAACGTCCTCCTTCAACTCAGGCAGCAGAGGTGGAAGCAGAACAAAACTTCCCACTGTCAGCTGACGTCCACCAGCTGGACTAGATGATCATTGCAGGTGCCTTCCAACTGAACTATTCTATACTACTCCAATTACCACACCCAGAAAACGCTTCCTCCAATGCAAGGAAAGACTCACTCTATAGCCGAGAGGTCCTTGCCCTCCCACCGGTAGTGGGACAGTTAAGATATGGACAAAGACCTGTCCCCAAAGACTGATCAATACCAGTAATTCGGGTGAGACAGACGGCAGTTTCTCTGTCACTGCTCACCACCCTGATGAACAAATATTAAAAAAAAATCACAGGAGTTTGACAGACTCCTCTCAGGCAGGTGTCGAGCAACAGACCCTCTGGCAGAAAAGCTAACTGGGTTGTGGAATCAAATTCAGATTTGTTAAGTGCATCCAGTAATTACTAGTATTTGTTTAGATTTACATCTTTTTGAGCAGCATATAAAGTGACTGAGAAATACAACTGCTTATTAACAGATTGAAAAGCTGAGTGTCCCTGCAGCGCATGTGAAAATGAATTTACCTCCTGTACAGCCTAAGAGGGCAGGAAACCGCCAGAAAATGGCACCTCAAATAACCTAGCAAGTTCAAGAGAAGAGGACGAAGGACGTGAGGCACGTACACGAAATGCTGCAATTTTCATTCACCTGGCAAACAGGACTTCTGCAGTGACATTACCCAATTACACAAGACATGGCAACGTTTGCTCGAATCACTCATTTTGCAAGGGAGAGAGCCCTTCCCTCCCTGCTTTTCTGAAGAACCTCAGCTCAGGAAGTACAAAATGGTGACAATTTTTAAAAACAAGACCAAGACACACATGGTGGTGATGTAATAAGTCAGGAAGCTTTCCATATCAGCCTCCTTTTAATGTCAGAACCATCACGTTGTACACCAAAACCAGAGCTCAGCATCAAAAGTCTACACGTACATCCTCTCCGCAGCCCAGCGAGCAACGTTTCATAGAAGACAAACGGGGATTAAAGATGCAAATATTGATTTGGAGCCAATGCAGATGCGAAGGAAGCATGCAACAATCAACACTGACTCTGACGTCAATTAATACAACAAAACTGCCAGGGATTTCATTCGGGAGGGTGCTGAGCAGCGGCAACTGTCTGTCTTCCAAGGTCTACAGATGCTCAGAGCTCCTCAGAAAGCAGCGCATTGCAGGCCCACATCCCTTGAACCCACATCAAAAGGGAACAGCAATAAAAACGTGGCACTGTCAAAGGAAACTCCAATAACCTTGGAAAGGCAGAAAATAAATCATTTTTAGGTGACGAAAATAATAGCAAATAGGATTAACGCTATTATTTTCTGTTGTGATCTACCGTGGAGATCCAAGACTAAGTATGGATTATGTGATTTTCATGTGGTGAAAAATATTGCCATGTCCCAAGGGAATATTTGTACTGAGAGGGAGTCTAGATGAGAACATTAATTATTCACAAGTCAAAAATCAACAAATGGCTTAAGTATTGCAGTATATGTTGGCTCAAATGATTCGGCAAACATACTTTTAAAGACCTTTTCAATTAACTCATTACTTCAGAACTGTCATGGAATTTCAGCTCCTGTTAATTGAACTATATCATTGATATTCATGGTTACACATGGAAGTTGCCTTTACCTCATTCATACATCTGGCTTACGTTGTCCTGGATAAGCACAGGCACACTCAGCTTCAAACTATTAACACCAAGTATTGTTTGGTTTGGGGGAAAAAAATAAAAGAGCCCTTTGCTAGTGCTACAAGATTTGCTGTGCTGAGAGGGCTGCAGCACGGCAGCCGCCTGCATTTAAGGGGCAAGAAATGGAAGAACCACCTGGACATTACCATTTTCTGCCGGGACGCATTTTTCAGTAGATTCCACATCTCTCCTGGCTATTTAAAACCTGAACCACCTCCAACATCTGAAAACAGTGTGGGTGGTTTGAATGCAGGGCTAGAGGGGAAAACACATAGTAATTCCCCAAATGAACACAATGATATAGATATAAATAAGCTTTTATTTTTACGACCCACACGCTTCCTTTGTTATTGCAGGTAGGTGTGCAACAACAGTACAAACCAACCTGGCTGTCAATCAAATGGCTGTTATCAGATGCAAACACATCGCTATGTCAGGCTATTATGCCCCTAATCATGCAAATCAGCACGTTATTAGTGAAATTACTGTGCTCGGTGGCCGCTTTCTTGTCCAGAAAGGACATCTTTATCCTATTTAACTGGAAGGAGATGACCTGCAACATCTTTCTTCCCCGCTCCGTACCGAAGACATGCTTTCAGCTTTCTCCTTTGCTGAAAAAAAAGAAGGGGAAACCCTGCCTGGAGGGGCAGCAAGGAAAAGCAGCGTCCAATGCAGACGTGAAAACACATTAGCAAAGATCAGAAAAGGCATCCCTCTTCCGCCTTCTCACAGTCTCTGTGCAGAATCAAGACGTGCAAGGTTACAAGAACTGCTCTGACTCCGACTGACCTCCTCCAGACGACCGAGCGTCGAGCACGTTGAGTGTGCTACTGAGCGCAAGGTCAGCAGCCAAGCTGCAAGAAGAGAGAGGGGACGGCACAACAGTCCTGTACCAAATTACAGCCTGTTCTCGATCGCACAAGCAGAAGCTGTCACAGCCGAGAGTTAATAGCGCTCAATATTTACCCAATGGTTTATTCATTTTGGCAACAGGAAAAGTCATCCCCTATGTATCCTCAGCTCAGCAGGTCAACAGAGAAAAAGCCAAGTACGTGTTTACTCATGCACTCTAATAAGAGTGATGAATGTTTCACACAAATAGAAACATTTCTAAAAGCAACTTGTCTTTCCCTGGCTGATGAGTCTCTCAAACAAAATACGGTTTCATCAATATTCTGACTATGAGGAGAAAACATCTTTTTCTAGTAAATTCAAACATTCATCATCAAAGAACACCGCTGCACGTCACCCAGAGCTGCATTCAGACAAACCAGGCGTAGACTAAAGGGTTATGAGGAAGATTATATGGCAACCCAGAAAAAGCCATGGTGAAACACTGAGGACGGGCCTCTGTTTCCAACCAGCCTGGATCAGGCCCTCTCTTCAGACAATAGAGCCAGTCCCCCTCCTGCACTGCCAGCGAAGGCCGTCTCACAGACCAGAGAGCTACCCTGCTTCTTCTAAAACTGCTCGACAGTCATGCCTCTCAAGGACAGGCAGACAGGCCAGAACCAGGGCACGGCCACCTGCCCGCGGTCGTGTGAGCCAAAACATCTCCCTAAATCACATCCAGACAGTCAGAACCGACCATGAGCACGAGGCTACAGCGATAATATAGCTGGGCTGTGATCAGACTCCAGTCACTCCTTTTCCAAAGGCATTATCTTTACACACATAAACTGAAGATTAGCTAGAAGACTTGTTAATTGAGCAGCAGTACATGTTGTGCATATATGGGGATAAATTACTTCCCCTCCTGCAAAAACGTCCCCACTTCTGAATCTTGGGCTGCTCCCTCTACCCCAGGAGTCCCCCTGCTGTGGGCCGCTGCAAGCTGTCCAAGGCTGCATGCTCCAGACTGGAAAAGTGTTCTATTAAATAAACGCTCAGCAAAACACACTGACTCTGGATCCAGAGCAGAATTCAGCCAAGAAACAAGGGCAACTTAGTGACCATTGACTTCCTCCTCTGTCTAGTGAGGCCAAACACACAAGATCAAAACCAAGGTAAAGGGAGAAGCTAGGAAGAACCCTTTAACACTGCAATAACATTTACGTGGCAAGCTGCAGCACTCAAAATAAAGTAGTTATCATGATGACAAGTATTCTGGGAGAGCAGTGGAGCTGCGAGTTCCACGGCTGGTTTGCCTTTGGCTACAATCGGAAGAGCAGGGAGGAGATCCAAAAAAGCAGGGGCTCAGGGATTTCACCCGCTCCAGTAGTAAGCCACACTTGAGCAGGCACTGCAGCTCATAGGCTGAGCGCTTGCTAAAGAATCCTGGAAAGAGAAAGCAAAAATCCGTCCCACGTCTGAAGGTAGCCAGGAACCAGCCATGCGGAGAAGGCAATAGTGCTAGTGTAGTCCCCTCACTTCCCAAGTTTTAACAACTTTCCCTGCCTTCCCCTTCCTCAGGAAGCGGGTACATCGCAAAGCGCCTCGCTTCCCAGGAGCAACGCTAACCCATCGGCAACGTCAGCAGGTCCTTGGAGAATCCCCCTGCGCCTACCTTGGCTTGGACAGCGTAAGAAGCCAGCAGGACAGAAGCTTCAGGAGGACAGTAGATCTTCTCATCCAAAATCTGCTTCTTCACCTGCACACAGTAGTAAAGGACACATAACACGCATTTAGTGGAGCAGTGCAAAGCACAACTGTCACAGCAGATGGCTGCAGTTTGTTTTAACTTGAGCTGTCAACCACACAGTTAATATTTTTCCTAACACTAATTACAATTCAGGCCCAGGAAGTCTCTGGTGGCTCGGAAGGGAAGGGCTCAGGCTTTCACGGGCCACTTTTTCCAGACAGGTTTGTGAGAAGAGCTAAATTTATACGTGGAAAATGACAGAACCTATATCTTATTGCTAAAGGCAAGGCAGGGGAGAAAAATGTCTTGCGTGTGAACACAGAGATAAAACCTCTTAAGGCATAAGCTATGGATTGATATGACATCTATACACACCACTAAACTAAAAAAGAAGTCTGCAGCCAAGTCTCTGAGCACACAAAGGTTTTGCTCTGGGATATTCAGGCTTCATTATGAGTCAGTGCTCACCTGTGCTCGAGGCTAATTCCTTCCAATCCCACCAGCAGCAAGGAGAGCTGCAAGTCACCTCCCTGGCAGTGCTTTTAGCAGCAGGCAAAGCCCTGCGCACGCTCCCAGGAGAGCCAACGTGCAGTTCCCAAAAGCCACAGCTTTACGTTTCCTGGCTTCTGTGCCTTAAAAAATTAAACCTGTCATGTTCCAATATTTTTTGGTTTTGCACACTTAATTTTCCTGAATAAAGATAGGAAAAAAAGCATACTATTTCCTGGGACACTTAAATGGATTGTCACAGAGATGCAGTAACATCAATCTGAATTTATAACATGCTTTGAGTCCTCAAAGTTGGTTACAACATAATCGCAGAAGATATTCTCCTGCATTAAGATAAAAACAGGAGAGTTTGCAAGCTTACGTGTGCTCCCGTTTCCCATACGGGTTACAGGGAGCCCAGGCTCCTCTCATCATCAGAAATCCTAGTAGAAAAGTCATGGTCTGCATTTACAAAACGCAGCTTTAACTGGTTTTCCTCCCCGATTTTCCCTTTCAAAGATGCCAACAGCATTTTTCCTCATCAAGAATAAAGCCCATGGCAAATCAGACATTTAAAAATAGCCCTACGGAGACACTAGTGCACGAGACAGACCTTGGAAATTAACAGCAATACTTCGCTTTTAGAAGTCCTTTAGCTCTGAAGAACAGAGATGAACTTTGGAAGAGTGAGGAGTACCAAGAAGCTGGTGAGCTCACTTTGATACCCATTTGAAAGGGCAGGGCACGCTGAAGTCTACAGCGGTATTTCCAAGAGCATCCAAATCCAGGCTGTCTCTACTTTGGTGTAACAAATGTAAGAGTAAGTGTCTTTTTATATTTTTATAACTTATTTATTTTAGAAACCTCAAATTAACAGCCACAGAGCAGCTGAAACATCCCAGTAACAACCTAGGGGTCTGACTAGGACTACTCTACTCCCTGTAACCATAGCTGACACAATCCTTTATAAGACATTGTTTCAGAAAATTGATCTTGTCTGAAAGAGAGCTCCTGTGACAGAACTTCTTCGTTACCAGCCATGCAGCACTGCTACAGCAACATCAGCTGAGCTGATTTCTCAGGACACAAAGTTTTGTGGTGTACTCTAAATAAAAAGGAAAAAAGCCTGAAGATGCATTCACCACAGTTTCCAAATGCTTAACGTAAGGGCACAAGTTACTAGAGCAGGCGGACCATTAGGATTCCCCCTCTCCTCTGCTTTTGCCATCAGTCTCTGACGGAGCTGTGCTTCTGGGATTTTCTTCTGCTTCAGCTGTTTGAAGGCTGTTTTGCGAAGAGGTGAACCTTGCTGTACAGCCCGAACACGAAACAGGTTGGTCGCATTCTGTTCTTGAGGATGAAATTCCCCTGCTTCACGTAACAATGCTATCACGTACAAAGGCAACTGCCATCCCTCAGCACATATGATATCCACACCCTGCAGAGAGGTGGACTCCAAGGCTGTGTGTGTCATTCAAGCCCACATCTGACAGATTCATTTCCCCTAGCTACCACGCACTAGTATTACAAAAATCACCTAATCATTCCTGACAGCCAGTTTACGAGGTCTGCAAGTCTGGGCATCTGTGACTGCTTCATCCAGACAAACCATCTTTGACCTATTTTAAGAAGTTTTTGTTGTTGAAGACAACTCCCTTCAGAGAGGTGTGAACATAACGATGAGGATCCACACTCTGCTGACCAACTTTCTGACTCTGGAACCTTCTCGCACTTCTACTTATCCTGCTTCCTTCTCCCTCGGGTTGGAAAACAGTGTACTGACACGGCTCCTACCTGCAGGAAGAACAAGTGCTGTGTGATTTCCTGGACCAGTTCCTCCTCTGCATTCTCAGGATAAAATTTGGCCAGGAAGTGGAAGGTGACAGGCTCCTCTGTTGGAACATCGTGATCCAGAACCTGTAGGACACAAGAGCCATTCAGCGACTCTTTCACCTTCTTCAGCACTCTGTCTCTCGGAGCCAAGAGACAGCTCCCTTCTGTTCAGACCAGCACATCTTTTGTCAAGCACTTTAGACATCTAGAACAGATGAACCAACCTAAGTAGTTCAGAAACCACAGTTAAAAAAAGAAAACAAACATTTCCGATGTTCCTAACAATGCAAGAAAACAAACAAGGCAGAAACAAACAGCATGCGAAATGAGACAGCAAAGGCTGATCGTGATCTGCTGTGCGCACATTGCCTCTTCCAAACCTCACAGAGCAACGCTGTATCCTGCTACGCCACCATCCGACTCTCTCGTTGTTTCCCTGCACTGCCTCCTCTTGTATTTCAGTGTCGTTCCTCACTACCTTTCTATTGTGCTGGCACTGTCCAGTTCAGATTCATGTTAGTTTAAAACCTTGGCATGACATGCGAGACACCCAGACCTCCCTCACAGTCTCAATTACCGTCTGGTTTTAGTGTAACATCCTTTGGATGCAAACAGAACACATCTATCACTTCTCTGACCCACCCCTCAGCAACCTGGAGGCTCACGTATTTGGGAAGGTTTCCTCCCTTATCATCTCCATCTCCTTTTCACTCCTCTGGTTCTCCTCCTCCCCAGCTCTTTGTACATCTCAACAACAAAAGAAGCCAAGACGCAACTTCACTTTTCTGCTAAAGGTTTTGTCATTCAGGGGCACAGAAGACAGACTTTTAGGTTTCATTTGCATTAGTCACCCCGAAGTCCAGCATCCCAGCACGGCTGTCTCCAAAATGCCGCATGGGCATTCAGTGTGCACAGTCTGAGGCTTCACAGCTCAGAAGGAGCTGGGGTGAGGTCTCCCTGCCAGCTCTTCTCTGTTTGACTTACAAATGTCATGGGGGTGAAATTTAAATACATTTCACCCAGTTCACTTCAATACCACACAAAACACAACCTCGGGTAAACAAAAAAAAAGAGGAAAAAAGTACATTCTCCTTTGTCATCCCACATGACCTCTCAAGCGAAATTTGGTTCCAACCTTCTTGTCCATTTTGAGCCAAGCCACTGTATCCTTGATAGTGTACTGAAGCCCGAAGAACCAGGTTTCTCGGAGTCCTAGTGTCCTGCATACTAGATCGAACAGATCCTTCCCTTTCCACTTCACCTGCAGGAAAGCAAACAGGAAGCAGAGTTACCAAGATGGATTTCAGAATTTCATCTCCGTTCAACTAAATCCATTCTTTTTTCACCTCACGATGCCTTTGAGAGTGTGCAGAAGGCATCTGGTACAGATAAGGAAACATCCTAACGAGATCAGATGGAAGGATATAAAGTGTGCTTCATCTGCTGACCATCAACTCCTCCCTCACTAGGAAATGGAGATGTGATTTTTTCCACCCCTGCAAACAACACTGTAAATAAAGCCCCCCTGCTTCTTCTGCTGGCACCCCACTGACATTCAACAGAGGGCCTAAAGGGTCCGTTGAGGTTCCTTTTGAGCCGTGCACTGCTGTGAGCAGCCTGTTTCCGGCAAGAAATACAAATCACTCTTAACTGCCCCTTGGTGACTTTAATGTCTCTACCTATAGCCCCAAGAAGCCGTGCACAAACTCCAGCATCAGCAACAGCGTTTCACAGACAGGGGCGCAATGTGCTCCCAAAAATCCCAAGTGAAACCATCCATGTACAAAGGGTGTTCCTCCAGAGCCACCCACCCTGCACAGGTAAAAGGGAAAAAGAGCTCAGAAAAAAAAAATTATTACTGAAGTCAGCAGTTCTCTCAGAGCAGGTTTTGAGAGAGTCAAACTGCGTTTTCTGCTGAAAACGTTGGTGACAAAAGCAGCTCAGGAGCGGACAAAATTGGTCCTGCTCAAAGACCGTGTCCTTCGAGCAATCTTGCAGCAGCATCTATGTTGTTACCGAAGTTTGCTCATAAAAACAGGAGGCGTTGGGAGGCAGAAAGGTGAAGAGGGACATAAAACAGATGAATCTAATATGCCAAAGCCACTTCGGTCTTCCATCTGCACGGTGGAAACAATTGCTGGACCGAGACATACGGCCATTACTCTAAAGCCCTAGGGCAAAAGGATCTCGGCACATTCTCTTGTCACTACAACTCAATCTTGGTGCCACCTGGACAGCATCAATATTAATGCTCAGGCACGGTGGGGACTGCTGGTGGCGGGGACTGCTGGTGCGGGTGACGCGCCGCTCCCGCTGTCACCCACTGCCGCCTTGTGGGCAAAGCCGTCGAGGACAAGCTTATTGCCATTCTGTTGGCTTCGATTAAATGAGTATATCGCTATTTTCTCCCCTTCCCAGGGCACACAAACACACATATGCTGACATTCCCAGAATAGAATAAAGCCGACGCTACCCTCCAAAAACCAATACCCCCGGACGGCTCACCACAGCCTCTCTGCAATTCATATCAAGCGCCGTCAACACCTCGAGGTCAAAAACACCAGGAGGAGCAAGTTTTGCAGTGTTGTAATTATAAAACCTTAATTTCACACATTTAGCTAGCCTCCAGTCCCCATGATGAGCTCCAGCTCGGCACAGGATGGCTCAGATTGCAGAAGATCTTTTCCTGACTATTATTTTAAGAGGGAGGTTAATTCGAGGGTTCAGACAAAACAGAGCGAGACACATTTAAAGAGTTATTTTGTACCATTTCTGCAGGCACATAAAAACAGGCTGCCATCAAAGGGCTATTTCTTAACTAGAATTAAACTGCTTTGCATAAAGTGTTACCAGCTTTTTTTTCTTTCTGCAAAGACCACATTTCAGCCTATTGCTTTAGAGGAGCGATCGGTGCCTGAACGCACACAGCCCTGCACCAAACCTTTCCCCAGACTGGCTCCTGCGTGCCGCTGACGGGAGCGTCTCCTCCCCAGACATCGCTCCACATCCCATGGGATCAGTGTTTTGAACAACCCCGGAGCAACCCCACTGAGATCCCCCCAGCTGGGATTTCCTCCGGCTGCGGCTCCCCACCAAACCACCCCTCCAGAGTTTCACACAGGCACCCAAACCTTATTCACCACACTGCACCAGCTGGCACGACCCAAAGGTTTCCTCCCCAAAAGCAAGCCAGCAGTTAGTTTCGAAGACCAGCAGCGAGCATTAAAGCAAGAGCCTTGTGTGTTCCCTGCCCCCCACCCCCCCCAGTTTTGATTTGGTCATGGAAATATTTTAAGCAATTGCTCCTGCTGCTAGATTTTACACCGCCGCTCTGTCATTGCACACATAAGTTATGGCAGAAATATATATTTAACATTCCTGCCTGCACAGTGCTGAAGTCTCTAACCGTAACATCTCACAGACATCCCCCCCGACTGTGCTGAATTACCTTCATTAAATATATAAATGGAACAGCAGCCACGTTTATTTCAACATACATGATTTCATTCCACACCTCGGTACTTAAAATAATGATCTGCATTCAAGTGGCATCTTTTGACAGGTGAACTTCAACTGTTTTACAGACGTTCAGGACCTCAGCCCTCCTTAACCTCACTTGATGGGCCTCATATCATTAACTGCCACATTTCCTGACCATAAAACACAAAAAAAGACCACCCCAAGCAGGAGGAGATGAAGAGAGCAGCTGTCCAAGGCTGGGCAGAGAGCCTGGGGGAGAGCCAGGACAGGCTGGCAGTTCCCCATCCCGTCCTCTGCCTGTAACGCCATTCCCCTGCTCTGCACTAAAGTGACACCTGAAGCACAAAGACAATTTTGCAAACCATTACGAGCTCCTAAAAACAAAACAAAGAGGCTTAGAGCAGAAAAATCCCCTCTCAGCCATATGCCAGAGCGGCTGGCACGATGCTATAATAAAGCTCAATCTCCCAATAAAAAGCTACATCACGATAACCTGAACCCAACCCGCAGGACGGAGCCGGATGCGACCGCATCGCTTCAGCATCCTTGATCAGCCGCAGGCATCACCTCTTGCATTTGCAGCTTTGCGTTCTCCCATTAGCATGATCGCAACACAGGTTGTTAGACGTACTCGGCAAGTCGTTGAAGGAATACGAGGACGAGCTGCTTTATAAACAGCGTAAGTGCTGCAAGGCTGTTATTCTGCAGAGATGGAATTTATGTTCTTTACTAAGTACAGAGTGCTTACAATTTATCAGCAGAGCATTTTAAGTAAACAGCACTAAACACTTAAAACTCAGCAGCCAGTGGCTAGAATGGAGTACTTCCCGTACAGGTTATTGGCATCATCTTTTTCTCCAGCAGAGATGTCGCATTTGGCATCTATTAACAGGGTCTGCATTATTTATTAACCTGCACCAAGAGTCATTTCCAACTAGCAGGCAAGTGGACAATTTATTTCAGTGCACAACCCTTCTGTCAAGTTTCACAACTACTGCCTAGCTCGATAAACCAGCCACAAAATGGAGCAGAAGGGTTATGAAATCCCCTTGTCATGGGGTGACAAGGGGGGGTGTTGTGGTTTAACCCCAGCCAGCAACTCAGCCCCACGCAGCCGCTCGCTCCCTTCCCCCCACCACCCAGTGGGATGGGGGAGAGAATAGGAAAATAAGGTAAAGCTCGTGGGCTGAGATAAGAACAGTTGAATAGAACAGAAAGGAAGAAACTAGCAATGACACTAGTAACAACAAGAAAGTGACAATAATAATAAAAGGATTGGAATACACAAGACAAGTGATGTACAGTGCAATTGCTCACCACTCGCCGACCGACGCCCAAGCCACGCTCCTCCCCACCCACCCCAAGCTGGGCAAGACATCCCATGATATGGAATCCCCCCTCTGGCCAGTTTGGGCCAGCTGTCCCAGCTGTCCCCCCTCCCACCTTTCCTGTGCCCCTCCAGCCTTCTGGCTGGCTGGGCAGGAGAAGCTGGAAAGTCCTTGACTGAGTCTAAACCCGACTTCGCAACAACTGAAAACACCAGGGTGTTATCAACATTCTGCTCATACTGAACTGAAAACACAGCACTGTACCAGCTGCTAGGAAGACAATTAACTCTATCCCAGCCAAAACCAGGACAGGGGGGAGGCCAAGCGCTGCAAAAAAATGAGCTCCAGGGCACAAGAGGGTGCAACCACTCTGCGTGTAGAGAACTGAGCAGGGGGTCTTCGGAGAAAAGCAATTCCCAAAACCACTGGCATAGGCTGACGCTTTTCTTTCAATGATCACAAATTGAATGTACGTCAGCTATGTGGAAAAGGGGGGGAAAAAATGGACATTGTTTTAACCATTTAAGATTAAGGTTCCTCACGTGAGAAGCTCTCCTCGGACAACAAGGAGGTGCCCCAACTCAACCTGCCTCTGTCCGGGGACCGTGATCTCGCCTCCTTGTTGTCACAAACACAAACCACTGGAGCTTCAGCTATCCCTGGGGTCAGGCTGGGGAATAAGGGCACAAAGAAGTGACCGGAGGAGATTAAGGCAGCACTCACCAGCTCAGCTCGGGCACACTGCCTGCCAGAGCAAACCCATCGCAACGGTCCCTCCATACCCCACGCAACACATCTGCTTTGCGGGAGGCACAGTACTGGGTTACAACATGACCTTGAAGAAATTACTAACATCTATAAAATATTTTACTGCACCAATTTATCCTTAACTAATGCAGAAAACAGCTTTTCACCTTAGCAGATCATTTTATTAAGTGTCAGTACTGTGCTAGAGATGAGAAGAGAGCACAGAGCCCCTGTTGTGATGACACGACAGTCTAAAAGACCACACAGAGGAGGGGACCAAGGCCCAGGAAGAAGTGCTCAGCTTCCACCGTGTGATGTTATTTCCAGTTGGAAGAAAGCTTTAACGTGAGGACGTGACACCTCTGCACTGAAACAGGGAGGGAGATTGCAGAAGGGAGAGGGTAAGGGCTGAGCAGAGCCCAGTAACCTGGGCTCCAGTTTCTCCAGTAACCACCTGGGGAACAATGAATGGGTAGCCTGTATCTGTTCCTCACCCCACCAGGAGATGCCCAAGCAAACCACGCACAACAGTTTACAACTGAAACGGAGATAATTTTGAGACTGCAGACTGCATTTATTTCTCCTTCTGGACTTGAATGGTAACAGGAGCGCCACAGAGAACCATTTATTTGGTTTTAAAGCCCATTTGGAGCAAACAGGGAATCAAATATGCAATATTCTTCCATTTTTTTAAAATAAAGTGATGTCAAATACTTTCAATTGCCACTTACTGAGCCACAAGACAGGGCTGTAAAAGTTATTTTTATTTACTAATGCTACACGACAACTCGATAATGAGCTTTTAATTAAAATCTATTTCTGTTAACCACCGAGGAGGCCAAAAACGCACCCAGGCGTAACGATGCAGATGGTGCAGCCAAGCACATTTTGTGGTGTCTGCCCAAGACAGAGACAGAGTGGGGTACACGGGAGAACAAGCTGCTGCGGCTCTGGCCAGCCAGCATCAATGTGAGCGGAAGAGGCGGAGGGGACAACAAGTGACGATGTCCCAAAGCCTCACCTCACCCCACAAGCTGGGGTTGCACAAATTACGACGTATGGGGTCAAGCAGCTCAATGCAGGGGAAGAAGCTCCAAGAGGCCAAGAGAAGGATCTTGTTCCTGCAGGGACCCCCGGCCTTCCTGTGCCAAGGATGCACAGAGATACAACGTTAGACGGAGCCGTCTCCACGCCGCTGTCGCACGGTTTGCAGTACAGCACGCTCCTCCCCGCCCCGGCAAGGGTCAAGCAGGGTAGTGATCACAGAGCCGAGCCTTACCTCTGTGCAGGAGCCGACTGCTGTCGGACACGGGGTATTTCAGCACAAGCCTGCCCTGTTCTGATGATCTTTTGCACGCTGATGCACTCTGAAAACAGACAGCTTACCCCAGGGAAAGCCAAGCTGGCTTTAAGAAGCCAGTGCTGTCAGCCTTAGGAGAGAGGGTTAGCCTTGCCCTTGCAACGGCAAGTTTACCTCTGAATGAAGCAAGGCTAACCACGTATATTGTCAAATCCCTCTCTTCCAATCTTAAGGGCTGTTTGATTTTTCTAAGAGTGCTGCCTCCCAGCTTCAAGTAGATTGTTTCCAGGGCTGCTTCCCTGTTCAAGTACTTTTAATTTCAAAAACCACCTACTTGAAAGGCACTGCCTGTACAAAGAAAGAAAAAAGAGAGAGGTATTAAACAGCATCAAAACTAGAGTCTATACACCAAAAGAGAAAGGCTTTCTGTCCCAAATGCCTTCCCTTTGCATCAACACACCTCCTCTGGATTAACCAGAGACTGAGGATTGAGCGCAGTTCTGAACCATCTTTGGAAGGAACTGGATAACAGAGAGTTTCATAACCGGCTTAGAAGAGGCTGCAGTGGGACACAGGGGATCCAGAAAGTGTTTCAGACGCAGGGTGCAGGCAGAGAGAAGCCAAAGAGGATCTGTGTTCATAATAAGTCTCATGTGACTTGCACACAGCTTAAGGGAATGCAGAACTGAACCGCATCAAGCAAGACATCTCCGAAAAATCAATTCCCAAATGACACTGTGGTGAATCAGCAGAATTTCTGACTTTTTTTGGCATAAACCCTTCCATGACATGAAGTGAGAAAACAGACCTTACCTGCCGCGTCTCATATTTAAAGAGAAATCACCAGCAACCAAACAGCACCGAGCGCTCAGAGAGCCGACGCAAGATTGGGGCAGATGGGCGTGCTAAGGAACCAAAAACATTGACTTGACAGCTGGTAGATTTACTGAAGATCATTTTGTAGCTGAGGGGGATTATTTATCTCAGCTTTTTAAAATAGCTGTTACTGCCCACAGATTTGTCTTTTCCAGTTAACTTTCTGCCTGCTTGCAGAAGCTTAGCAGCATTGAGAGAGGTCACTGCCCCTACTAGCATCACCGAGCTGCTGCTAAACATTTAACCAGAGATGGAAGGATCTTTATAAAACCCCTTCCAAGTATCCTGTGATGCAGAAGGAAGCTGGGGGCACTCTGCTCCTTGGCTTCCTTCTCTTCCCTTTTCATTTTGGTGCAGTCACTGGACAGAGCTCAAAACTCGACCCTGATTTACTGCGCCAGCTCTTATTCAAACACTTATTTGGCTCCAGATTTTCACCACCAAATCTTCACTTGCTCCCATTTCAGAGGATGAGCTTTTGCAGCTCAGCTACATAACTCCCTACGTCTGGTAACAAAGAGACTAATGCTTGGCCACACGCTGCTGAAATTGGGTTTCATCTACTTACAAGCAAACAGAAAAGCTTTACTACCAACCTCATCCAACTGGCCCTGCACCGAGTGGGGCACTGGGCTAAAAAGATCCCTTCCAACCAAGATTATTCTCTGGACAGAGAGGAACAGCTTAAGCATTGAAGCAGTAACAGCATGCACATTTAGACCAGCAAATACATCAGTCCAAACTTGCCTCTTCTTCCTGCTTGAACACTCAAGCTGTTTCTCTAGGTTGGCTGTAAAGCTTTCCTATTCATTTTTAACTTAAGACCCGCAGAAGCTGCTGCTGTGAAAGGATTAAGGTCGGGAAGCAGCTGGGTGGCTAGCTGCACCTCAGTGGAGTAACCATCCCTGCAGGAGTTTCAGGCCCAAGATCACAGACACAACAGAAAGGACTAAAGAAAAAACACACCCTTCGGAAAAGGTGCTGTGGCTCCGGAGACAGAGAGCCACTAACCTGACTGACCACTGCAAGAGGCAGAAATGGACAAAGGCACGCACAAGACCAAAAGAAAGATCAATGGGTTCTCCTATCCACCAGGGAACTTGGCTCTTGGAGGAAAAAACCAGCACAGTGGAGTGCGTGAGACCAGCCTGACAGCAGCTGCACTACGCCACCGCCATGCTGCCGGAGGGACAGGATGAACGATGCCTTGGAAGACATGGACTCAAAAACACCAGGGGGCTTTAAGATGTTATGCCAGAGATAACAGATAACTGACTACCTCATCTAGAGAGGCACCACCAAAATCCCATTACTTTTGCCACATTGACTGTAATTTGGTTCAGGGCCACCACCAGTAAGTTGCACCACTGGGGTGGCAACGGCAGAGGAAACCATTGGGCACGGCAGCCTCCTGGCACTGCGCTCTGAACTGACATTCAGCCATTAGTGCAAGTACCACACCCTGGCAAGCTCTGCTTTACACTACTGCTGCTTAAAATAGCTTCCCAAATCAGTACTCAAGCAGTGCATGGGCTATGGCGGTGTTAATCGCAGGAGAGCATCAACATTAAATGTCTTTCAACAAGATTTCTCTTGCGCTGCTTTCCACACACAGAAAGCTGAGGGACCACCCGGGTTATTTGAGGGTGTTCTCAGGAAGGTGAGGCAGCTAGGTATTAGTTTAAGATGGCAATTTTAAAAGCTATGCAAATATCTGTCCTTCCTCAAGATGTTATCAATTAATTAGGTACCAGGCTCAAACAGCCACCATGGAAGTAAAAAAAAAAAAAAAAAAAAAAAGACAAAAAAAAGACTACACTCACTTTGTGCCTTAAAGATTTCAACAAAAAAATGATAAATCTTTAAAGTGAAACCCCAAATGTGATTATTAAACTTCACCGCCGTGTTACAAAGATTAAAGATTTCATTTTCATGAATTATTTTAGATTTAGGCTCAATTTAGAGACAGAATAAACAGATGCAAAGCACGTTTAATCTCTGAAAATACACAGCTGGTAATTTCTACAGGGCAGACTGAAAAATTAACGCAGGAAACCAAGGCCCCCCCCAGCTACGGTGGTGTTGCTGGGGTCAGAAGGACTGCTGGGACAGGAGCCAGGGCTCTACAGTTTGCACCGAGCGACCTTCAGTCCAGCCCCGAGAGCCAGTCATTATGCCAGAGCAGGTTACGGATTCAGACCTCCCAGCTGCTCCGCACACTCTCCTCGGGGGACGCGGCAGACCTCGCTAGCCCCAGTCGCCCGCCACACTGCCCAGCCGGTCGCTGCCAGGTCTTAAGCCCCATGGCCTCCACCATTTCCAGCTGCCTGGCCAGCCTTGAGGTCTCAGGCCTCCGCTGTCACCACCTCGAGGTGAGGATGTTGCCTCCGTCCTGCACAGCGGGGCTGGGAAGTCTAACTCGTGACAACACAGAGCACACCTCGAGAGCTCTGGAACAAAGTTTAAAGAAAAAATATCAATTATATTAATCTCACATAGAAAAGCCGCTATGGCAAAGCACTGATTGCTCAAACGTGTTTACTAGCAACATGATCAATACCCGTCCAGGAAGTCACCGGTTCAGCTATGCTGAAGACCAGCACACATAGCGTCAGCCTCCCCAGAACAGCCACACACACTGCAGACCACTTACCGGCCACACGTCCAGCTTCTGAAGAAGGAAAACCAGGGAGAGAGCAACACGGCAATGCTTGGAGCAAGGCTGGGAGTGCAGAGGTAGGGCACGGAGACAAGCAGTAGTGATTTGCAGTGGGGTGGAAGAAGGACGGGGGCTTTTGGAAGCGGATGGGACCAAGAGCATGGCAGGACAGCATGGCAGGATGACAGAAATCAGCCTGTTCTGCCTGGACCGCAGCCTCTCCTGTCTGGGGACCTGCAGCCCCAGCATGCGGAAGACACAGGAGGGAGCAGGAATCTCCTGCTGCCCCATCCTGCTCCAAACACCCACCTCACAGCTCGAGCAAACCATGCTCCCCAGGACAGCTGCTGAGCAGGCAGAGCTCCCTGGCAAGGCCATTTGGACGGGCAACCTGGGGCGAAGCTGAGGTGGCAGCGTGGATTAGGCAGCAAAACATTCCTGCACTCCTTCCTCCGCCTGCTTGGCTCTATTTCCCATGGGGTTTGAAGCTCTGAGGCAGGAAGCAGGCTCCAGCACACCAGGTGCGCAACAAAAAACCAGAGGTACAATCCCGGGGCTGCTGGCCTTGCAGAGAAGTTGCTGAACCCCCAGCTTATTCCCTCGGTGGAGCCAGGAGGTGCCCATGGCCAGAGAGCAGCAACAGCAGAAAGGGAGGGGACGAGCACAGGCAGAGGAAGCCAAGAGGCAGTGGCTGTTCCCCCTGCCCAGCTTGCCAGGGAGCGGCGTGCCCCCAGAAGCAGGCTACCGACAAGACCTCCAACAAGCCATCAGCACGAGGTACCCTTCATAGGCCACAAAAACGCATCTCAAGAGGCCCCCAAACAGCACGACAGCAAGAGTCTTGCTGCACCTCCTTCCACTAATCCCCTAAAGAGCATTTGTGTAGCAGAGGTTTCCCCCTCCCTAGCCTCCTGCTCGGGTCAGCTGTCCTCCTTCCCACCTGAAGAAGCCCACCACATCGAAGCACGCACAAATACTCTGGCAAACATAGCGCTGCTTGCTCCTCTCCCATCTCGCCCCTCCAGGGCCTCAGCCCAGCAAACCTTCGGACAGGGGCCAGATCCCTTCAGGGCGGAGCATGGTCCTCCCCGGATCATCGACTCTCCCACTCCTTTGACTTAGGTGGGGCAGCCGAGCCCACCGCGGGCGCAAGCTCTGCTCCCGGCTCCAGGTCTCACCGTGGGCTGCCGCGGCGAGGACCAAGCCAAGCCCTTCCCTGGGCCACCTTCCCATCCCCTCCCTCACATCAGCCCCAGCAACTCGAGGCCGCAGGGTGTGTCTGATCCGTCTGCAACGTCAGGCGTTGGGCTTGGCGTGCTTCTGCAGAGTCAGCAAGCCAAGGAGCTTTCCCTAAAGCCGTACAACTTCAAGACAAAGACGGGGGCTGAGACCAGGCCAGGGAGCTGGACTGCTTGAATAAAGCTTGAATAAAACTCACGCCTCAAGCTGAATAAAACACACCTGGCCTGCACCAAGCATGGTGTGAAACAGCCCCACCACCCACCTGCACCCAACTGTTTTTCCCTCACCTCCACTTGAGCACTCTGCGCTGAAGGATGACGCCTGAATTCCCCCGTGCATCCCTCCTACACCAGCTTTGACAAGACACAGGAGACCTGAGCAAGACTGTACACGCCACTCGTGAGCTCCTTCCTGCACTTCCAGAAGGGCTGGAGAAGTCTATCTGCAGTGACAAGCTTTTTTGGCAGGAACCTCCCTGAAAAATCATCTAAAGATGCACGGTCAAATCCCACCTGAGAGCATTGCCTTACCGCTGCACAAACACCTTAATCCCAACATGAAACGACAAGCGGCCGCACCATTAAAAAGAATAATTACTTACTTTTCATCATACATTGTTACTGGCAGCCTTGGAAAAACATGCAAGAACGGAGCCAGGACACTTAAACTCTCCTGGCAGTGTAATGGTGGGAAGCTTGCACCACTACTGTCTAAAATAAATCCTTAATCCCTGGAAAGAGCAGAAAGTTCTTCAGAGCTGACAACAGATTTCAAGAGCAGGAAAACTTATGACGACAAACACACCTCAGCTTATGGGCACTGGAATTCCATCAAGATTCGAATCAGACTAATGAAATATAGAACTATTAAATAAAAACGTAAAGCTGGGTAGGGATGGCTTTCAATGTTTGTGTGTCCAATCCCTCTAGACCTGCTGAAAATGCAGCAACAACAAACCAGACCCCTGGGGCCTGACAGCAACTGCCCAGAGGAGAACATTTAAGAATGACCAAGGGCCCAAAAAAGGAAAGTGTCAGAGAGAAACCAGACACAAGGGGAGCAGGCAACCGGGACACACCCCGCCCCCAGGAACACTCCTCGTCCTCAGGACTGAGCTAACGATTCATGAAAACATGAAAACTTCCTTCTTGTGAGTTTGTCAAGCGCTCTGAGTCGGACCCTCGCGGATCTGAGCCTCACCACCTGGGATACCGCAAGCCCCAGCCTCCTCGCCACAGCCACCCCGCAGTGGGCGACTTCAGCTGCGACGGCAAAATAAACCTGAGTTAGTTATAACCAGAATAAACCCGAATTATAGCCAGAATAAACCTGAATTACAAGCCAGCCATGCCCGAATAGCATGCTCCCCGCCTCGTCCCACCCGTGCAGCCCCCCAAGGGTCGCTCCGTGACCGTGTACTTCCCACAGGCGGCCGGGGAGCCCGCCCAGGGCAGGCCCGAGCCCCACACCCCCCCTCACCTCAGCGCCCACCCCCGCTTCCCCGCAGCCCCCCCCGGTCCCGCCGGCGGCCCGGCCCCACAGCCGGGCTTAGGCCCGCTGCCGGCCTAGGGGAAGCCCCTGGGCCGGGGAGAGAGGTCACGGAAGCCGGCGGGGGTGCGGGGAATGCGGCCCACCTCAGCAATGCCCCCCCGGGAGCCGCTGAGACCGTCCCGCCGCCGCCGCCGCCGCCCCGGCCGTCACCTCGCAGCTGAACTCCATCTCGGCGTCCATGGTGGCGATGCGCACCGTGAAGGTCTTGGGCTGCTTCCTCTTCAGCGAGCTGAAGCTCATGCGGGACGCGATGGTCCCGGCCATGGCGGGGGAGGCGGCTCAGCGCGGTGGCAGCGCCATGGCGGCGGGGAGGGCCCGGGCCCCCGCCGCTCCGGGCCGCGCCAAGCTGCGCCCGCCCTCGCCACCCCGCCCGTGGTTCCGCGGCAGCCTGGTCCCGCGCCCGCCCCGCGGGGCGCGCGGCGCGGCAGCC